>OZ025248.1:52239701-52387926 GCA_964019135.1 Arenicola marina | reverse complement strand
CCCCCCCCCCAATTGGACACCCAGGTTTACCTTGTGGACCCCCCCACCCCCTAAATGGACACCCAGCTTTACCTTGTGGAACCCCCCCCCCTAAATGGACACCCAGGTTTACCTTGTGGACCCGCCTCCCCAATTGGACACCCAGGTTTACCTTGTGGACCCCCCTAAATGGACACCCAGGTTTACCCTGTGGACCCCCCCCCCCAATTGGACACCCAGGTTTACCTTGTGGACCCCCCCACCCCCTAAATGGACACCCAGCTTTACCTTGTGCACCCCCCCCCCTAAATGGACACTCAGCTTTACCTTGTGCACCCCCCCCCTAAATGGACACCCAGGTTTACCTTGTGGACCCCCCTCCTTAATGGACACCCAGGTTTATCTTGTGGACCCCCCCTACCCACCCCCTAAATGGACACCCAGGTTTACCTTGTGGACCCCCCCCCCCCCAATTGGACACCCAGGTTTACCTTGTGGACCCCCCACCCCCTAAATGGACACCCAGCTGTACCTTGTGGACCCCCCCCCCCCCCTAAATAGACACCCAGGTTTACCTTGTGGACCCACTCCCCCTAAATGGACACCCAGGTTTATCTTGTGGACCGTCCCCCCCCACCCACCCCCTGAACGGACACCCAGGTTTACCTTGTGGACCCCCCCCACCCACCCCCTGAACGGACACCCAGGTTTACCTTGTGGACCCCCCCCCCTCCTAAATGGACACCCAGGTTTACCTTGTGGACCCCCCTCCCCCTAAATGGACACCAAGGTTACCTTGTGGACCCCCCCCCCATCCCCTAAATGGACACCCAGGTTTACCTTGTGGACCACCCCCCCTTAAATGGACACCTAGGTTTACCTAGTGGACCCCCCACCACTTAAATGGACACCCAGGTTTACCTTGTGGACCCCCCTACCCACCCCCTAAATGGACACCCAGGTTTACCTTGTGCCCCCCCCTAACTGGACACCTAGGTTTACCTTGTGGACCCCCCCCTAAATAGACACCCAGGTTTACCTTGTGGACCCCCTACCCCTAAAAGGACACCCAGGTTTATCTTGTGGACCCCCCCCACCCACCCCCTGAACGGACACCCAGGTTTACCTTGTGGACCCCCCTCCCCCTAAATGGACACCCAGGTTACCTTGTGGACCCCCCCCCACCCCCTAAATGGACACCCAGGTTTACCTTGTGGACCCGCCTCCCCAATTGGACACCCAGGTTGACCTTGTAGACCCCCCCTAAATGGACAGCCAGGTTTACCTTGTGGACCCCCCCCCCAATTGGACACCCAGGTTTACCTTGTGGACCCTCCCACCCCCTAAATGGACACCCAGCTTTACCTTGTGGACCCCCCCCCCTAAATGGACACCGAGGTTTACCTTGTGGACCCCCCCCCCCAATTGGACATCCAGGTTTACCTTGTGGACCCCCCCCACCCCCTAAATGGACACCCAGCTTTACCTTGTGCACCCCCCCCCCCCTAAATGGACACTCAGCTTTACCTTGTGCACCCCCCCCCACCTAAATGGACACCCAGGTTTACCTTGTGCACCTCCCCCCTAAATGGACACCCAGGTTTACCTTGTGGACCCCCCCTAAATGGACACCCAGGTTTACCTTGTGGACCCCCCTCCCAATTGGACACACAGGTTTATCTTGTGGACCCCCCCTACCCACCCCCTAAACGGACACCCAGGTTTATCTTGTGGACCCCCCCCCACCCACCCCCTGAACGGACACCCAGGTTTACCTTGTGGACCCCCCCCCCCTCCTAAATGGACACCCAGGTTTACCTTGTGGACCCCCCTCCCTCTAAATGGACACCCAGGTTACCTTGTGGACCCCCCCCACCCCCTAAATGGACACCCAGGTTTACCTTGTGGACCACCCCCCCTTAAATGGACACCTAGGTTTACCTAGTGGACCCCCCACCACTTAAATGGACACCCAGGTTTACCTTGTGGACCCCCCCCTAAATGGACACCCAGGTTTACCTTGTGCCCCCCCCTAACTGGACACCTAGGTTTACCTTGTGGACCCCCCCCAAAATAGACACCCAGGTTTACCTTGTGGATCCCCTCCCCCTAAATGGACACCCAGGTTTATCTTGTGGACCCCCCCCACCCACCCCCTGAACGGACACCCAGGTTTACCTTGTGGACCCCCCCACTAAATGGACACCCAGGTTTACCTTGTGGGCCCCCCCCTTAATGGACACCCAGGTTTATCTTGTGGACCCCCCTACCCACCCCCTAAATGGACACCCAGGTTTACCTTGTGGACCCCCCCCCCAATTGGACACCCAGGTTTACCTTGTGGACCCCCCATCCCCTAAATGGACACCCAGCTGTACCTTGTGGACCCCCCCCCCTAAATAGACACCCAGGTTTACCTTGTGGACCCCCCCCCCTCCTAAATGGACACCCAGGTTTACCTTGTGGACCCCCCCCCCCTAAATGGACACCCAGGTTACCTTGTGGACCCCCCCCCCCACCCCCTAAATGGACACCCAGGTTTACCTTGTGGACCACCCCCCCTTAAATGAACACCTAGGTTTACCAAGTGGACCCCCCACCACTTAAATGGACACCCAGGTTTACCTTGTGGACCCCCCCCTAAATGGACACCCAGGTTTACCTTGTGCCCCCCCCTAACTGGACACCTAGGTTTACCTTGTGGATCCCCCCCTAAATAGACACCCAGGTTTACCTTGTGGACCCCCTACCCCTAAAAGGACACCCAGGTTTATCTTGTGGACCCCCCCCCCCCCACCCACCCCCTGAACGGACACCCAGGTTTACCTTGTGGACCCCCCTCCCCCTAAATGGACACCCAGCTTTACCTTGTGGACCCCCCCTAAATGGACACCCAGGTTTACCTTGTGGACCCCCCCCCCAATTGGACACCCAGGTTTACCTTGTGGACCCCCCTAAATGGACACCCAGGTTTACCTTGTGGACCCCCCCCCCAATTGGACACCTAGGTTTACCTTGTGGACCCCCCCCCCACCCCCTAAATGGACACCCAGCTTTACCTTGTGCACCCCCCCCCCTAAATGGACACTCTGCTTTACCTTGTGCACCCCCCCCCCCCTAAATGGACACCCAGGTTTACCTTGTGCACCTCCCCCCTAAATGGACACCCAGGTTTACCTTGTGGACCCCCCCCCTAAATGGACACCCAGGTTTACCTTGTGGACCCCCCTCCCAATTGGACACCCAGGTTTATCTTGTGGACCCCCCCTACCCACCCCCTAAACGGACACCCAGGTTTATCTTGTGGACCCCCCTCCCCAATTGGACACCCAGGTTTACCTTGTGGACCCCCCCCTAAATGGACACCCAGGTTTACCTTGTGGACCCCCCTCCCAATTGGACACCCAGGTTTACCTTGTGGACCCCCCACCCCCTAAATGGACACCCAGCTTTACCTTGTGGACCCCCCCCCCCCCAAAATAGACACCCAGGTTTACCTTGTGGATCCCCTCCCCCTAAATGGACACCCAGGTTTATCTTGTGGACCCCCCCGCCCCCACCCACCCCCTGAACGGACACCCAGGTTTACCTTGTGGACCCCCCCCCTCCTAAATGGACACCCAGGTTTACCTTGTGGACCCCCCTCTTCCTAAATGGACACCCAGGTTACCTTGTGGACCCCCCCCACCCCCTAAATGGACACCCAGGTTTACCTTGTGGACCACCCCCCCTTAAATGGACACCTAGGTTTACCTAGTGGACCCCCCACCCCTTAAATGGACACCCAGGTTTACCTTGTGGACCCCCCCCCCTAAATGGACACCCAGGTTTACCTTGTGCTCCCCCCCCCGTAACTGGACACCTAGGTTTACCTTGTGCACCCCCCCCCCTAAATGGACACCCAGGTTTATCTTGTGGACCCCCCCTACCCACCCCCTAAACGGACACCCAGGTTTATCTTGTGGACCCCCCTCCCCAATTGGACACCCAGGTTTACCTTGTGGACCCCCCCCCCCCCAATTGGACACCCAGGTTTACCTTGTGGACCCCCCACCCCCTAAATGGACAACCAGCTTTACCTTGTGGACCCCCTCCCCCTAAATGGACACCCAGGTTTATCTTGTGGACCCCCCCCCACCCACCCCCTGAACGGACACCCAGGTTTACCTTGTGGACCCCCCCTCCTAAATAGACACCCAGGTTTACATTGTGGACCCCCCTCCGCCTAAATGGACACCCAGGTTACCTTGTGGACCCCCCCCCCCACCCCCTAAATGGACACCCAGGTTTACCTTGTGGACCCGCCTCCCCAATTGGACACCCAGCTTTACCTTGTGGACCCCCCCTAAATGGACACCCAGGTTTACCTTGTGGACCCCCCCCAATTGGACACCCAGGTTTACCTTGTGGACCCCCCCACCCCCTAAATGGACACCCAGCTTTACCTTGTGGAACCCCCCCCCCCTAAATGGACACCCAGGTTTACCTTGTGGACCCGCCTCCCCAATTGGACACCCAGGTTTACCTTGTGGACCCCCCTAAATGGACACCCAGGTTTACCTTGTGGACCCCCCCCCAATTGGACACCCAGGTTTACCTTGTGGACCCCCCCACCCCCTAAATGGACACCCAGCTTTACCTTGTGCACCCCGCCCCCATAAATGGACACTCAGCTTTACCTTGTGCACCCCCCCCCCCCTAAATGGACACCCAGGTTTACCTTGTGGACCCCCCACCCCCTAAATGGACACCCAGCTTTACCTTGTGGACCCCCCCCTAAATAGACACCCAGGTTTACCTTGTGGATCCCCTCCCCCTAAATGGACACCCAGGTTTATCTTGTGGACCCCCCCCCCACCCACCCCCTGAACGGACACCCAGGTTTACCTTGTGGACCCCCCTCCCCCTAAATGGACACCCAGGTTACCTTGTGGACCCCCCCCACCCCCTATCTGGGCACCCAGGTTTACCTTGTGGACCACCCCCCCTTAAATGGACACCTAGGTTTACCTAGTGGACCCCCCACCCCTTAAATGGACACCCAGGTTTACCTTGTGGACCCTCCCCCTAAATGGACACCCAGGTTTACCTTGTGGACCCCCCCTCCTAAATGGACACCCATGTTTACCTTGTGGACTCCCCCCCCCCCCCCACTAAATGGACATCCAGCTTTACCTTGTGGACCCCCCCTAAATGGACACCCAGGTTTAGCTTGTGGACCCCCCCCCCCTAAATGGACACCCAGCTTTACCCTTTGGACCCCCCCCCGTAAATGGACACCCAGGTTTACCTTGTGGACCCCCCCTCTAAATGGACACCCATGTTTACCTTGTGGACCCCCCCCCTAAATGGACACCCATGTTTACCTTGTGGACCCCCCCCTAAATGGGCACCCAGCTTTACCTTGTGGACCCCCCCCTAAATGGACACCCAGGTTTACCTTGTAGACCCCCCCCCTAACTGGACACCAAGGTTTACCTTGTGGAACCCCCCCCACCCTAAATGGACACCCCGGTTTACCTTGTGAACCCCCCCCGCTAAATGGACACCCCGGTTTACCTTGTGGACCCCCCCCCTAAATGGACACCCAGCTTTACCTTGTGGACCCCCCTAAATGGACACCCAGCTTTACCTTGTGGACCCCCTAAATGGACACCCAGCTTTACCTTGTGGACCCCCCTAAATGGACACCCAGCTTTACCTTGTGGACCCCCCTAAATGGACACCCATGTTTACCTTGTGGACCCCCCTAAATGGACACCCAGCTTTACCTTGTGGACCCCCCTAAATGGACACCCAGCTTTACCTTGTGGACCCCCCTAAATGGACACCCAGGTTTACCTTGTGCACCTCCCCCCTAAATGGACACCCAGCTTTACCTTGTGGACCCCCCTAAATGGACACCCAGCTTTACCTTGTGGACCCCCCTAAATGGACACCCAGCTTTACCTTGTGGACCCCCCTAAATGGACACCCAGCTTTACCTTGTGGACCCCCCTAAATGGACACCCAGCTTTACCTTGTGGACCCCCCTAAATGGACACCCAGCTTTACCTTGTGGACCCCCCTAAATGGACACCCAGCTTTACCTTGTGGACCCCCCTAAATGGACACCCAGCTTTACCTTGTGGACCCCCCTAAATGGACACCCAGCTTTACCTTGTGGACCCCCCTAAATGGACACCCAGCTTTACCTTGTGGACCCCCCTAAATGGACACCCAGCTTTACCTTGTGGACCCCCCTAAATGGACACCCAGCTTTACCTTGTGGACCCCCCTAAATGGACACCCAGCTTTACCTTGTGGAGCCCCCTAAATGGACACCCAGCTTTACCTTGTGGACCCCCCTAAATGGACACCCAGCTTTACCTTGTGGAGCCCCCTAAATGGACACCCAGCTTTACCTTGTGGACCCCCCTAAATGGACACCCAAGTTTACCTTGTGGACACCCCCCCCCCCTAAATGGACACCCAGGCTTATCTTGTGAACCCTCCCCCCCCTAAATGGACACCCAGGTTTAGCTTGTGGACCCCCCCTAAATGGACACCCAAGTTTACCTTGTGGACACCCCCCCCCCTAAATGGACACCCAGGCTTATCTTGTGAACCCTCCCCCCCCTAAATGGACACCCAGGTATACCTTGTGGACCCCCCCCCCTAAATGGACACCCAGGTTTACCTTGTGGACCCCCCCCCTAAATGGACACCCAGGTGTACCTTGTGGACCCCCCCTCCCCTCTCTCCCTAAATGGACACCCAGGTTTACCTTGTGGACACCCCCCTAAATGGACACCCAGGTTTACCTTGTGGACCCCCCCTCCTAAATGAACACCCAGGTGTACCTTGTGGACCCCCCCTCCCCCCCACCCCCTAAATGGACACCCAAGTTGACCTTGTGGACACCCCCCCCCCTAAATGGACACCCAGGCTTATCTTGTGAACCCCCCCCCCTCTAAATGGACTCCCAGGTATACCTTGTGGACCCCCCCTAAATGGACACCCAAGTTTACCTTGTGGACCCCCCCCCCCCTAATTGGACACCCAGGTGTACCTTGTGGACCCCCCCTCCCCCCACCCCCTAAATGGACACCCAGGTTTACCTTGTGGACACCTGCCCCCCCTAAATGGACACCCAGGTTTACCTTGTGAACCCTCCCCCCCCTAAATGGACTCCCAGGTATACCTTGTGGACACCTGCCCCCCCTAAATAGACACCCAGGTTTACCTTGTGGATCCCCTCCCCCTAAATGGACACCCAGGTTTATCTTGTGGACCCCCCCCCCACCCACTCCCTGAACGGACACCCAGGTTTACCTTGTGGACCCCCCTCCCCCTAAATGGACACCCAGGTTACCTTGTGGACCCCCCCCACCCCCTATCTGGGCACCCAGGTTTACCTTGTGGACCACCCCCCCTTAAATGGACACCTAGGTTTACCTAGTGGACCCCCCACCCCTTAAATGGACACCCAGGTTTACCTTGTGGACCCCCCCCCATAAATGGACACCCAGGTTTACCTTGTGCCCCCCCCCCTAACTGGACACCTAGGTTTACCTTGTGGACCCCCCCCCCACCCTAAATGGACACCCAGGTTTACCTTGTGGACCCTCCCCCTAAATGGACACCCAGGTTTACCTTGTGGACCCCCCCTCCTAAATGGACACCCATGTTTACCTTGTGGACTCCCCCCCCCCCCCCCCCACTAAATGGACATCCAGCTTTACCTTGTGGACCCCCCCTAAATGGACACCCAGGTTTAGCTTGTGGACCCCCCCCCCTAAATGGACACCCAGCTTTACCCTTTGGACCCCCCCCCCGTAAATGGACACCCAGGTTTACCTTGTGGACCCCCCCTCTAAATGGACACCCATGTTTACCTTGTGGACCCCCCCCCTAAATGGACACCCATGTTTACCTTGTGGACCCCCCCCTAAATGGGCACCCAGCTTTACCTTGTGGACCCCCCCCTAAATGGACACCCAGGTTTACCTTGTAGACCCCCCCCCTAACTGGACACCAAGGTTTACCTTGTGGAACCCCCCCCACCCTAAATGGACACCCCGGTTTACCTTGTGAAGCCCCCCCGCTAAATGGACACCCCGGTTTACCTTGTGGACCCCCCTAAATGGACACCCAGCTTTACCTTGTGGACCCCCCTAAATGGACACCCAGCTTTACCTTGTGGACCCCCCTAAATGGACACCCAGCTTTACCTTGTGGACCCCCCTAAATGGACACCCAGCTTTACCTTGTGGACCCCCCTAAATGGACACCCAGCTTTACCTTGTGGACCCCCCTAAATGGACACCCAGCTTTACCTTGTGGACCCCCCTAAATGGACACCCAGCTTTACCTTGTGGACCCCCCTAAATGGACACCCATGTTTACCTTGTGGACCCCCCTAAATGGACACCCAGCTTTACCTTGTGGACCCCCCTAAATGGACACCCAGCTTTACCTTGTGGACCCCCCTAAATGGACACCCAGCTTTACCTTGTGGACCCCCCTAAATGGACACCCAGCTTTACCTTGTGGACCCCCCTAAATGGACACCCAGCTTTACCTTGTGGACCCCCCTAAATGGACACCCAGCTTTACCTTGTGGACCCCCCTAAATGGACACCCAGCTTTACCTTGTGGACCCCCCTAAATGGACACCCAGCTTTACCTTGTGGACCCCCCTAAATGGACACCCAGCTTTACCTTGTGGACCCCCCTAAATGGACACCCAGCTTTACCTTGTGGACCCCCCTAAATGGACACCCAGCTTTACCTTGTGGAGCCCCCTAAATGGACACCCAAGTTTACCTTGTGGACACCCCCCCCCCCTAAATGGACACCCAGGCTTATCTTGTGAACCCTCCCCCCCCTAAATGGACACCCAGGTATACCTTGTGGACCCCCCCCCCTAAATGGACACCCAGGTTTACCTTGTGGACCCCCCCCCTAAATGGACACCCAGGTGTACCTTGTGGACCCCCCCTCCCCTCTCTCCCTAAATGGACACCCAGGTTTACCTTGTGGACACCCCCCTAAATGGACACCCAGGTTTACCTTGTGGACACCCCCCTAAATGAACACCCAGGTGTACCTTGTGGACCCCCCCTCCCCCCCACCCCCTAAATGGACACCCAAGTTGACCTTGTGGACACCCCCCCCCCCTAAATGGACACCCAGGCTTATCTTGTGAACCCCCCCCCCTCTAAATGGACTCCCAGGTATACCTTGTGGACCCCCCCTAAATGGACACCCAAGTTTACCTTGTGGACCCCCCCCCCCCTAATTGGACACCCAGGTGTACCTTGTGGACCCCCCCTCCCCCCACCCCCTAAATGGACACCCAGGTTTACCTTGTGGACACCTGCCCCCCCTAAATGGACACCCAGGTTTACCTTGTGAACCCTCCCCCCCCTAAATGGACTCCCAGGTATACCTTGTGGACCCCCCCCCCCCCTAAATGGACACCCAGGTTTACCTTGTGGACCCCCCCCCCCTAAATGGACACTCAGGTGTATCTTGTGGACCCCCCCTCCCCTCCCCCACTAAATGGACACCCAGGTTTACCTTGTGGACCCCCTCCCCTAAATGGACACCCAGATTTACCTTGTGGACCACCCCCCCGACTGTTCTGATATCTCACCGTCTACACTGTTAGACTCGTGCATGTGCTAACCACATCTCACGTATGGCTTTGTCAGTATACGTGCCAATGATGAGCCAAGGCTTGCGACTTACGCCTCTCATCTATGCCAACACGAAGGTGACGAAATAGGCAACTCCAGCGAGGGACAAATAAATGTGGTGTCGGGAACCCATCGTACTAACGTTACGAGTTGCTTATTATTTATTTAGTTAAATATTAAAGTAATCTGTTCTGTAAGTTTTGTATTACCAACCTCTTCTCCATGTCAAATAAGTATATTCTGTCTTGAATTTAAATCCTGAAAGCCTGTGGGCTATCCAGAGAGTACCTAATTTATTCACCGGAGCAGAAGTTGTTGGCCGGCTTTATATCCCGGCGCGCCTGTTCGCTGTTCGGTATGCTTTGTGATGTCGACCGCGACTCGCTATCACGTCCGCGCGCGATAAAATAGTCCGCGCAGTTTTATGTTGAAATTGTTGTTTTACAGACTCAAAGACAGTTACTTTTATTTTAAATTGTAACAAATCTAAGATGGCGCATGTAATTAGGCTACTTTCACATATATGACCCGAAGAGACGCCGTAGTGCGCATCACAAAACTAATATATATATATATATATATATATATCAGCATATATAATAGATTTTTATATATATATAATTATATATAATATATTTATATATATATAATTGTATATAATATATTTATATATGTATAATTATATATGATATATTTATATATATAATTATATATATATACATGTTTTATACGGTTGATTCAGCTGCGGAAGGTTCGGACGAAGCCCGAGCAGGAGGCCGAGCGACCCATGCCTGGGGGGTCTGCGGCCTCAAGCAGCCCCCGCCGCAGTCCCCAGGCCAGCCCCTGCCACAGCCCTGCCGCCAGCCGCAAGCGCCAGTTCGTTGTGCACAACAAGGCTCCGATGTGGAACGAGAGCAGCCAGGTCTACCAGCTGGACTTCGGCGGCCGCGTCACGCAGGAGTCCGCCAAGAACTTCCAGATCGAGTTCAAAAACAAACAGGTGAGGGTGGTGTGGGTGTGGATGTAGGTAGTGGAGGGTGGTGTGGGTGTGGATATGGGTAGTGGAGGGTGGTGTGGATATGGGTAGTGGAGGGTTGTGTGGGTGTGGGTAGTGGAAGGTGGTGTGGGTGTGGGTAGTGAAGGGTGGTGTGGGTGTGGGTAGTGGAGGGTGGTGTGGGGAGTGGAGGGTGGTGTGGGTGTGGGTAGTGGAGGGTGGTGTGGGTGTGGGTAGTGAAGGGTGGTGTGGGTAGTGGAGGGTGGTGTGGGGAGTGGAGGGTGGTGTGGGTGTGGGTAGTGAAGGGTGGTGTGGGTGTGGGTAGTGGAAGGTGGTGTGGGTGTGGGTAGTGAAGGGTGGTGTGAGTGTGGGTAGTGGAGGGTGGTGTGGGGAGTGGAGGGTGGTGTGGGTAGTGGAGTGTGGTGTGGGTAGTGGAGGGTGGTGTGGGTGTGGGTAATGGAGGGTGGTGTGTGGGTGTGGGTAGTGGAAGGTGGTGTGGGTATGGGTAGTGGAGGGTGGTGTGGGTGTGGGTAGTGGGGGGTGGTGTGGGTGTGGGTAGTGGGGGGTGGTGTGCGTGTGGGTAGTGGAGGGTGGTGTGGGTGTGGGTAGTGGAGGGTGGTGTGGGTAGTGGAGGGTGGTGTGGGTAGTGGAGGGTGGTGTGGGTGTGGGTAGTGGAGGGTGGTGTGGGTGTGGGTAGTGGAGGGTGGTGTGGGTGTGGGTAGTGGAGGGTGGTGTGGGTAGTGGAGGGTGGTGTGGGTGTGGCTAGTGGAGGGTGGTGTGGGTGTGGGTAGTGGAGGGTGGTGTGGGTGTGGGTAGTGGAGGGTGGTGTGGGTATGGCTAGTGGAGGGTGGTGTGGGTGTGGGTAGTGGAGGGTGGTGTGGGTAGTGGAGGGTGGTGTGGGTGTGGGTGTGGGTAGTGGTGTGGGTGTGGGTAGTGGAGGGTGGTGTGGGTGTGGGTAGTGAAGGGTGGTGTGGGTGTGGCTAGTGGAGGGTGGTGTGGGTGTGGCTAGTGGAGGGTGGTGTGGGTGTGGGTAGTGGAGGGTGGTGTGGGTGTGGGTAGTGGAGGGTGGTGTGGGTGTGGGTAGTGGAGGGTGGTGTAGGTGTGGGTAGTGGAGGGTGCTGTGGTTGTGGGTAGTGGAGGGTGGTGTGGGTGTGGGTAGTGGGGGGTGGTGTGGGTGTGGGTAGTGGAGGGTGGTGTGGGTAGTGGAGGGTGGTGTGGGTAGTGGGTGGTGGTGTGGGTTTGGGTAGTGGGGGGTGGTGTGGTTGTGGGTAGTGGGGGGTGGTGTGGGTGTGGGTAGTGGAGGGTGGTGTGGGTGTGGGTAGTGGAGGGTGGTGTGGTTGTGGGTAGTGGGGGGTGGTGTGGGTGTGGGTAGTGGAGGGTGATGTGGCTGGGAGTAATGAAGGGTGTGTGTGTGAGGGTAGTGGGGGAGTGTAGGGTGGTGTGAACAGAGATCTTTAATACGTTATAAGATTAATAGGAATATTACTTCAGGCGGCTCTGGTAATTTGCTTGTGGACATTTTGTTGACTTAGTAACTGTAATGAGTTCGTGGTGTGACGCTGTCGGGAAGGACCACGGTGCCCTCGTCAACGGTCGGTTTTCTTGCTCATCCCCAGGTCATGCAGTTTGGTCGGATAGACAGCAACGCCTACACCCTCGACTTCCAGTACCCGTTCAGCGCCATACAAGCCTTCGCCGTGGCCCTCGCCAACGTCACGCAGCGCCTCAAGTGATGGGAGCCTCCCCCCACCCCGCTGTGGTGAACGTCACACAACGCGTCAAGTGATGGGAGCCTCCCCCCCCCCCGCGCCCCCCCCCCCCGCCGTGGCGAACGTCACACAACGCGTCAGGTGATGGGTGTCCCCTTCCACCGTGGTGAACGTCACGCAGCGCCTCAAATGACCCCTCCCCCCCCCCCTTTCCTGAGCTGCGGACGGTAGGAGCCGACCTCGCCCCAGGCGGGACGTGGACTGGCCTCATGTTATAGCTGTACCACGTGGCCACACTGGCCTTGACCCGAGGATTGTACCGTCCCCCACGACACGTCGTCCCACCGATCGCTGTCCGGCTTTATAATATATGTACAATGTGTGTCAATGGGAAGAGACGTTGTTTGTACAAAATAGTCTTTCTCTTTTGGTGGTTCACACGCATGTGAGGTTAGTTTTAGCCAATAATCTAGATTGTACGTGTTGTCAGACCCTGAAGTCCCTTATAGATCAGCCTGGTGGCGTTCTTGCAATGACTCCACCATGACCAGTATTGATATGTAGCATTTTCAATGTACGTTACGTGGGAAGTTATCTCTTCAGCAGATAATAGACTTTGCCAATACCGCGATATTACTACCCCTATGTGGTAAATTCAATTGTCAGTGAGAACTTTGTGACCAAAGTTCCATGTTAATACTAAATTCGGAATGCATTTAGACAACTGTTTTATTGGAAATGCGCCGACCTTTTTATTGGAGATAATACCCGCGGGCTCTGGAACGCGAGTTTTGTGGACCAGTTTAATCCTGCATGAGAATCTCCATGGCCCGACATGGCCCCCTGTCCCTTCTGTCATCGTCTTGTCCCCCGAGTGGGCCCACAGGGCTACTTGTAACGGTGTACATATGACTAGTGTGGAGTGTATATTGTGTCTGACATGTGACGAGACCATATGCTCCTCGGTACTGCAGCAACGTCCAATAAACCTCAGCGGAACATTCCACGTATCTTGCCGGTGTACCGACATATTCTGTCCGCAGAGCAATATGCTACGGCTTAGTTAATTTCCATCGTTATCTTCTGTTGTTATACTTGCATTAAAAGAATAATGGAATTTATTTACACTGCGGTTTCCGTGTGGTGTGTTATATTTTAATTTGACATAACTAAGGTAAATCTGAGAATAGAAGAGCATCGATGTTACTAATGCCATAATATTTGGTTACTCAATAACTGCCTTAATTCTGTGGCCTCGTCAGTAGCCCGCCCGTCCGCTTCTAGCGTGAAGAGCGTCAGCGGCCCGTCCGTCCGCTTCTAGCGTGAAGAGCTCGTCAGCGGCCTGTCAGCGGCCCGTCAGCGGCCCGCCCGTCCGCTTCTAGCGTGAAGAGCGTCAGCGGCCCGTCCGTCCGCTTCTAGCGTGAAGAGCTCGTCAGCGGCCCGTCAGCGGCCCGTCAGCGGCCCGTCAGCGGCCCGTCAGCGGCCCGTCAGCGGCCCGCCCGTCCGCTTCTAGCGTAAAGAGCTCGTCAGCGGCCCGCCCGTCCGCTTCTAGCGTAAAGAGCTCGTCAGCGGCCCGCCCGTCCGCTTCTAGCGTGAAGAGCCCGTCAGCGGCCCGCCCGTCCGCTTCTAGCGTAAAGAGCTCATCAGCGGCCCGCCCGTCCGCTTCTAGCGTGGAGAGCCCGTCAGCGGCCCGCCCGTCCGCTTCTAGCGTGAAGAGCCCGTCAGCGGCCCGCCCGTCCGCTTCTAGCGTAAAGAGCTCATCAGCGGCCCGCCCGTCCGCTTCTAGCGTGGAGAGCCCGTCAGCGGCCCGCCTGTCCGCTTCTAGCGTGAAGAGCTCGTCAGCGGCCCGCCCGTCCGCTTCTAGCGTAAAGAGCTCGTCAGCGGCCCGCCCGTCCGCTTCTAGCGTGAAGAGCCCGTCAGCGGCCCGCCCGTCCGCTTCTAGCGTAAAGAGCTCATCAGCGGCCCGCCCGTCCGCTTCTAGCGTGAAGAGCCCGTCAGCGGCCCGCCTGTCCGCTTCTAGCGTAAAGAGCTCGTCAGCGGCCCGCCTGTCCGCTTCTAGCGTAAAGAGCTCGTCAGCGGCCCGCCGGTCCGCTTCTAGCGTGAAGAGCCCGTCAGCGGCCCGCCCGTCCGCTTCTAGCGTGGAGAGGCCGTCAGCGGCCCGTCCGTCCGCTTCTAGCGTGGAGAGCCTGTCAGCGGCCCGCCGGTCCGCTTCTAGCGTGAAGAGCCCGTCAGCGGCCCGCCCGTCCGCTTCTAGCGTGGAGAGCCCGTCAGCGGCCCGTCCGTCCGCTTCTAGCGTAAAGAGCTCGTCAGCGGCCCGCCGGTCCGCTTCTAGCGTGAAGAGCCCGTCAGCGGCCCGTCCGTCCGCTTCTAGCGTGGAGAGCCCGTCAGCGGCCCGCCGGTCCGCTTCTAGCGTGAAGAGCCCGTCAGCGGCCCGCCCGTCTGCTTCTAGCGTGGAGAGCCCGTCAGCGGCCCGCCCGTCCGCTTCTAGCGTGAAGAGCTCGTCAGCGGCCCGTCCGTCCGCTTCTAGCGTGAAGAGCCCGTCAGCGGCCCGCCCGTCCGCTTCTAGCGTGAAGAGCCCGTCAGCGGTCCGTCCGTCCGCTTCTAGCGTGAAGAGCTCGTCGGCCCGTCCGTCCGCTTCTAGCGTGAAGAGCTCGTCAGCGGCCCGTCCGTCCGCTTTTAGCGTGAAGAGCTCGTCAGCGGCCCGTCAGCGGCCCGTCCGTCCGCTTCTAGCGTGAAGAGCTCGTCAGCGGCCCGTCAGCGGCCCGTCCGTCCGCTTTTAGCGTGAAGAGCTCGTCAGCGGCCCGTCCGTCCGCTTCCAGCGTGAAGAGCTCGTCAGCGGCCCGCCCGTCCGCTTCTAGCGTGAAGAGCTCGTCAGCGGCCCGCCCGTCCGCTTCTAGCGTGAAGAGCTCGTCAGCGGCCCGTCCGTCCGCTTCTAGCGTGAAGAGCTCGTAAGCGGCCCGCCTGTCCGCTTCTAGCGTGAAGAGCTCGTCAGCGGCCCGTCAGCGGCCCGTCCGTCCGCTTTTAGCGTGAAGAGCTCGTCAGCGGCCCGTCCGTCCGCTTCTAGCGTGAAGAGCTCGTAAGCGGCCCGTCCGTCCGCTTCTAGCGTGAAGAGCTCGTCAGCGGCCCGCCCGTCCGCTTCTAGCGTGAAGAGCTCGTCAGCGGCCCGTTTGTCCGCTTCTAGCGTAAAGAGCTCGTCAGCGGCCCATCCGCTTCTAGCACAGATGTGATTTACAACATGTAAATAGACAAATGTTGGATTAGGTCTTCATACGGTATTGCCGTTGGTTCAGTCAGCGCCGGCCCAGGGACTGGTACGTCATATTGCATACAAGTAACAGTGTACAATCGTCCAGAATCTTGGAAGTCGTTGTACATATAGGTTATACAAAGTCTTGTCATCTTTTGACATCGTCCTTGTATTTAATACGAAAAAAATGTACAACTTTTATCTCGATCGAAGGTCTGTAGAACTAGGAACGTACCAGTGTTGCCATGGGCGTGGCATAGATCTATAAGATGCACTAGCAATATAGGCGTGCGTTGTGAAAGCGTTGCGAATTGTCGGACCTTGAATTCCCGTCCAGCGTGAGGTGTGTGTGAGCGGCTAACTGTGCACCGACGTTGTTTCGGGTTAAAACAGTCACTATGAAGACACATAATATGTTACTGCCATACTGTGAAAGTAAACTATCCACTGTACACTGCCTTTGAAGCCTCATGGGAGGTAAGATAAGAAAACGAAACCTTTTGATTGACAACATAATGTTTGAGGTAAGGTAAGAAAATGAAAGATTTTGATAATCTTAACATCATGTGGGGGTTAAGTATTAAAAGACCTTTTTATAGGTTGTCAACGGTGCTGATAGAAAAGGGGGTTGTTATTAAATTGTATGTTTCTCCTGTTTGCTCTGGTAATAGAGTAAAACAGGGTGGGCCGGTCGCCAATAAACAAAACACAGAAGACCGTTTTA
Source organism: Arenicola marina (assembly GCA_964019135.1). Lineage (NCBI taxonomy): Eukaryota > Metazoa > Annelida > Polychaeta > Arenicolidae > Arenicola > Arenicola marina. Next base: position 52,371,590 of record OZ025248.1, on the reverse strand, counting down.
TGCACATCATACAACTCTCGCACCGTCTTCACTACTAGGATCCGCACCGTGACCCGCGGCGTGGATCATGAAGCGTTTTAACGCCTATGAGCCTGTCGTGACCCATTCGAATCGATCGACTGGTCGGAAGGTCTGTCGCAAAAAAGTAATACCAATTTTATCTTTATTTTCGGGTTGGCACCCTAAATGATCGGTCGGGATATGAGAAACAGACAATGTAATAACGATGCCCTAGTGATATTATACAAGGAAAAGAACGTATAATATTAAATGGTTCTACGGATATATAATTCAGTTTGTAATGCTTCGGTCAATGGTTTTGTATGGGCGATGAGTAGTGCCATATTATAATTTTGCCAGTATTTGTTTCACGTGTGGTCCGCCTATGTCGTCTATCAGCATTGTGAAGTAGTTTTATATAATTACTTAGCCTGTCTGGATGAGCATGGTATGCTTTGCTGTGGAATATAAGGATCTACATGTATGTGATTGACTGGTATTTTCATCTGCTGGACTCTTGTTACATGACGGTCAACGTTATCGTTTTGTTCAATTTATTATTTGTTTTATTGATTATAATGAACGTTGAACTCATTTTAATGTGCCAAATGCATTTCATTAAGCTCCAGACATGGAATTTTTCAGTCGGCTCTGTTCTTCATTTGATCAGGACTCTCGAGTTGTTTACATTATGGTGCCATAGCTGGCTGGCAGTTGCGTTCGTTCCTGCTCAACATTGTCGTAAAAGGTGACACGTGCTGCAGTAACTCGTCCAATGTATATGTTGTTATCTATTGTGTAATGTTGTACGATCTCGGGGAAAAAGCAGTTCATGGAGTAGTGAGAGCTTTTAGCCTAATGAAAAAAAAAAACATGTTAGCATTGAAGGATTGAATGCACAAGTACCTTAGGAAGTTGTTCGCCTCTGCCCACTGAGATAGTAAAGTTACTCCTACATAATTGTTTTCCTCTGATAAAGCTTTCGAAGTGAAACGATATATTTAGTTCCCTATTAACCTAACAAATAGAAAGGCATGTTGTAAGGGGTCTTTTGTTGAAAAACGTGGTGTGGAAAGTGTGGCTTTCTTGTTTACCAATTCATCAAAAGTTGGACATTGCTGCCTTACTTTACTCTATGACGTGAAGATAAAAGTGATAAAGGCAGACATTTTTTGAAGAGCGTCATACGTACAATATGAGAAAATACGTCCACTTTAGGTTTTTAACATCTATTTTGAAAGTCAGGATTTAAAGGTGTAAAATTGCTGTATGAGCAGCTTTAAGGCTACTGTAAAAGTTTCACAACACTGCATTGACAAGTGTAAACGCTCAATAGGACTCCTACGGTCAAGGGGTCTCCAACTACCATGTAAGGTGGTAATTACAATTGGTTTTGGTTGTCCTGCAAGCCTCAGCCAGACACTGACCAGACTGTGGTACAGGAGACAAGAATCAGAAACCTCGATGCTAGTTGTACATCTGTGGGTTGGTTCCATATATTCAAGGTGGTGTTTGCGGGGATCTCACAACGTGAAGCTGGCCGCTCTTTCATGTTTACCTCAACTCAAGCTAGTGTAATAAATGTTATGTGTGAGTAATGCGTGAGCTATACTGGAACAATGTTACGCGCTACAGCACGAAAAAATGATCAGAACTCTCGCAGACCGTATTATACTCACCAGTTTTTAAATGTTTTTCCTGCTGTGCAAACAGGTGGCTGAGTAAAACATATTATCCTTCTGTCAAACTACCCACGGTACTTCGAATCCCAAACGATCAGGTCAGCGAGATCCCGATACGCCTTGGCGGGATTTTACACGGAAATAAAGCTAATTGGGCACTATAGTATCTAATAATAGTGAGATAGTTAGTGTCTGATCATCACAATTCATTAGTCTTAATTAACAAATGTTGTTTATGTGTACATATCTCAAAAGTTCTCGCATGACGCCAAATTTGTGAGCCACTTTAATCTGCCAATTATTACGGACAGGAATTTCATGTGGAAAGAAGTGCAAAAATGGACTCGTTTTCCGTTTATTTTCTGATATGTGGCCAATCACACTGACGTTCTTCTTAAATGTTTTGTGTAAGGAAAAGTGTATCGAAATACCACTGATGAAGTGGTTGTTTTAGTCCAGCTATTAAAACGCAGTGTTGTAGTTTAGAAATCAACAGACATTCCAGCCACGAAATTTGTGATTTATTTTAATGGCACGACTTCTGTCATCGTGCATGTATTCATGATATATAATGGCAAATAAAATATACTCTCACAAACGATTATCTGGCTTCGTGTTCAGCCCAAGAAAAGTCCCGTTCTGTTCTCGTGAATACACACGCGGCGTAAGCTGGGTTTATTAGTACGAGGACATATCACATGTTGTGAACCACGCTGACCTGACACCAGGCTCAGTGTACGGCTCTCAGCAAACAAACGAGACGATGTTTGGCTCTCAGCAAACAAATGAGACAGGTGCAGGACTTGTAACCTGATGAATCACATACCCGTCTACCTGTACCTGATACGTGATTGCGATACGCTACACACCTGTAGTTTAGATAATACAAATATGATTCAAGATACAGCACCCTACAGTGAAGGCAGACGACAGTACCCTCGCCAGTACGAGTGAAGGCAGACGACAGTACCCTCGCCAGTACGAGTGAAGGCAGACGACAGTACCCTCGCCAGTACGAGTGAAGGCAGACGACAGTACCCTCGTCAGTACGAGTGAAGGCAGACGACAGTACCCTCGCCAGTACGAGTGAAGGCAGACGACAGTACCCTCGCCAGTACGAGTGAAGGCAGACGACAGTACCCTCGTCAGTACGAGTGAAGGCAGACGACAGTACCCTCGCCAGTACGAGTGAAGGCAGACGACAGTACCCTCGCCAGTACGAGTGAAGGCAGACGACAGTACCCTCGTCAGTACGAGTGAAGGCAGACGACAGTACCCTCGCCAGTACGAGTGAAGGCAGACGACAGTACCCTCGCCACTACGAGTGAAGGCAGACAATACCCTCGTCAGTACGAGTGAAGGCAGACGACAGTGCCCTCGTCAGTATGAGTGAAGGCAGACAGTACCCTCGTCAGTACGAGTGAAGGCAGACGACAGTACCCTCGTCAGTACGAGTGAAGGCAGACGACAGTACCCTCGTCAGTATGAGTGAAGGCAGGCGGCACTGCCCTCGTCAGTATGAGTGAAGGCAGACAGTACCCTCGTCAGTACGAGTGAAGGCAGACGACAGTGCCCCCGTCAGTACGAGTGAAGGCAGACGACAGTACCCTCCGTCAGTACGAGTGAAGGCAGGCGACAGTACCCTTGTCAGTACGAGTGAAGGCAGACGACAGTGCCCTCGTCAGTATGAGTGAAGGCAGACGACAGTGCCCCCGTCAGTACGAGTGAAGGCAGACGACAGTACCCTCGTCAGTACGAGTGAAGGCAGACGACAGTATCCTCGCCAGTACGAGTGAAGGCAGACGACAGTACCCTCGTCAGTACGAGTAAAGGCAGACGACAGTGCCCTCGTCAGTATGAGTGAAGGCAGACGACAGTACCCTCGTCAGTACGAGTGAAGGCAGACGAAAGTACCCTCCGTCAGTACGAGTGAAGGCAGGCGACACTACCCTCGTCAGTATGAGTGAAGGCAGACGACAGTGCCCTCGTCAGTACGAGTGAAGGCAGACGAGAACGCGTGCCGCTTGGCTTTTGGAAAACATTGGTTGCGCTGAAGGAATAAATAACGGGGAACGCTATGCAGTATAGTTAACGTTCTCCCATTGACGCCACTGCACCTAGGGACGTATGACGTCACGACTCGTTACCGAACCGCCAATCCGCTCGATGAAAGCTTCTCTCATCATATCGTTCTCTCATCATAACTTCTGTTGAATCTTCCGTGGTTTTCTAAGGCAACACTTGATTCCGTGTCAGACACAGGCATACATCTGGTGGCGGTAAAACCTAGGCATGCTTCACGTCAGCCACACAATAAGTCCAGTACATGGTACTGACGCAGTCTCTAGGAGGGCTGTTCCTTCTTACTGCCGGGAGAGTCTAACAAGACGGTCTGCACTCGTCGCGGGCTGCGGCCTGCCGGCGAGGAGGGCGTCGACAGGGTCGAGGCACGGGGGGTGCGGGGCCCGGGTGTGCTGGGCCCGGGGGTGCGGGGCCCGGGGGTGCTGGGCCCGGGGGTGCGGGGTCCGGGGGTGCGGGGCCCGGGGGTACTGGGCCCGGGGTTGCAGGGCCCGGGGGTGCGGGGCCCGGGAGTGCGGGGCCCGGGGGTGCTGGGCCCGGGGGTGCGGGGCACGGGGGTGCGGGGCCCGGGGGTACTGGGCGCGGGGGTCCCGGAGTCTCGGGCTGAGTCTCGCCGCGAGGACGGCGAGAGAACGGAAGGTGGGGCGACCTCCCCAGCGACCGGGAAGCGACCGGCGTCATTGGACTCTTCCAGCTGAAGGTGAAGGTCGCTGTCGGAACAGTCAAGGTCATCCTCTTCCTTGGTACTGTCAGTCTGATAGAAGACCAAAGCAAAGATTAGTAGACAGTAACCGGTATCCTGACTTCTTTACCAACTTTTTCTCAATGCGCAATAACTGGTCTCAAAGAAACGAATTTTCATATAAAGACAGTACAAACAAAACTACAAATAAAGTTGAACCTTATGGGTGTCTGATGGTCATCCAGACTTCTCTTACCTGCTTTCTCTCATTGCGCAATCCCTGGGCGTCATTTCACTAAGATCTCTTAACATACGCTCGCAAAATTTAAATATTGAATTCCCCCCGAAAAGAAATAAAAAAAATTTAATAATACCAATTTTTGAATAATGTTGGTGAAAAATATATTGCACGAAGGTGGTGGCAGTATTATTCCCATTGCTCGTAAAATTACGATCTGTCCTTAATTGTCATGTAAAAGATGCGGTTAGGATCTCCTAACGGATATGAGTGAAACTAGGCGTACCGTTGTGGAGCCAAACGTCTGGAGAGTGGTGAAGGCCATCCGGCGTGGCTTACTGCCGCCGGCGTCACCCTGCACGGACACGTCATCCCCGTCGTCAGAGTCTCTGGCCGCCATCAGCGTGGTAACCATGACACGCCGGGGCGGCTTGGCCCCCTTGTCACCCCCCGGGGCCGCCGCACCGACACCCCCCGGGGTCGCCTGACCGCCACCCCCACCCCCACCGCCAGCGGGAGCCTCGCCTGATGCTGGATCCGTCCTATCGGCGCTCAGGTCGTCAGGCTTGCCGGACACCAGGGTGGTTACTTGTATCCTGCGCTTGGGGGCGCCACCGCTGTCTGTCGTCTGGCTGATCTTGGTCGCCGCCAGAGCCTTGGAGGGCGGACTCGTGTGCTACAGGGAGAACACAGCGACTTGTCAGTTACACGTCATTTCGACATCATACAGTAACGTTGCGGCGACGCGCGGGTGAGGAGAGTGGTTTGAGGTCTGACAGACCTACCAAACACACCCACGTTGTAGACCAAGCCCCAGGAATGAAAGAATTGGTGGCGCACACAAGGGGCTAAATTATGCCTATAAATCTCCCGGAACTATGAAGTATGAATGTATCAATATTCCCAGATTAGGTGCCCATGCCCAGATTCGAACCCAGCACCGATTGATCTGCAGTCCAAATAAAGCCTATACAAAAACAATGCAATTAATAATAATAATAGTTAATACATATAATAATAATAATAATAAAAATAATAATAATAATCAGTTCATTGTCTGAAAGACAAAACATAAATTACATTCATGCAGTACCGTATTTTCTCGAATAAGTGACAAAATCGCCCCTGTTCAAATAAGCGCCCGGGGAATTCTTTACTCAAAAAAAATAACCGCCCTGGCGCTTATTCGAGCAACTACGGTGCATGTTCGAGACTACCGAACTACCGATGCTACCTCTTCCTTGTTCTTGTTCTTGAGGGCCATTCGCTTGCGCTGCAGTCGCTCAGCCTCCTGCTGACAGAGCTCAGCCCTGGAGACCACGTGGACAACCTGCTCGGCCCGAGGCGTGCCCAGCTCCTCGGGGTCAAAGGTCAGCAGGGTGCAGTAGCCGTCCGTGGAGGACACGGCTAGCATTCGGCCATCGTGAGACCTGCGGGAAGGGGCGGGGGTAGGGGAGGGGAGGTTTGTGGCATGAAGCAACAGGTCATCTATACATACACTGTGATGACCTCGCTTCTAGTTTGGTCAGTTAGAAGGGACAAATATGTCGTCAAAAGACTGTGATCATCAGAAACTTGCTTAGTTTGGTCAATGGGAGGGGATAGGTATGTCGCCTATTGGCTGTGATGGCCAAGAACTTGCTTAGTTTCGTTCATCGTAAGGGAAAAATATGTCGTTAAATGATTGCAATGATCAGGAACTTGCCTAATTGGTCAATGGGAATGGACAGGCATGTCATCTCTAGACTGTGCTGGCCAAGAACTTGCTTATTTTGTTATTGCGAAGGGACAAATATGTTCTCTACAGACTGCGCTGATCAAGCTTGGTAAGTTCTTGGTCAATGGGAAGGGATATGTATGTGGTCTATGGACTGATGACCAAGACGTTGGCTTGGTATTAACTGTCGTAGTGTTGATTTTAAACACCAAAACAAAGAGGTGGCCATCGAGAACATCAAACAGTGGAGCGACCATCTAGAACGCCAAACAGTGGAGCGACCATCTAGAACGCCAAACAGTGGAGCGACCATCTAGAACGCCAAACAGTGGAGCGGCCATCGAGAACATCAAACAGTGGAGCGACCATCTAGAACGCCAAACAGTGGAGCGACCATCTAGAACGCCAAACAGTGGAGCGGCCATCGAGAACACCAAACAGTGGAGCGGCCATCTAGAACGCCAAACAGTGGAGCGACCATCTAGAACGCCAAACAGTGGAGCGGCCATCGAGAACACCAAACAGTGGAGCGGCCATCTAGAACGTCAAACAGTGGAGCGACCATCTAGAACGCCAAACAGTGGAGCGGCCATCGAGAACACCAAACAGTGGAGCGGCCATCTAGAACGCCAAACAGTGGAGCGACCATCTAGAACGCCAAACAGTGGAGCGGCCATCGAGAACACCAAACAATGGCGTGGCCATCAAGAACACCAAACAGTGGAGCGGCCATCGAGAACACCAAACAGTGGAGCGGCCATCTAGAACACAGTGGAGCGACCATCTAGAACACCAATCAGTGGCGTGGCCATCGAGAACACCAAACAGTGGAGCGACCATCTAAAACACCGATCAGTGGCGTGGCCATCTAAAACACCGATCAGTGGCGTGGCCATCTAAAACACCAAACAGTGGCGTGGCCATCTAGAACGCCAAACAGTGGAGCGGCCATCTAGAACGCCAAACAGTGGAGCGGCCATCGAGAACACCAAACAGTGGAGCGGCCATCTAGAACACCAATCAGTGGCGTGGCCATCGAGAACACCAAACAGTGGCGTGGCCATCGAGAACACCAAACAGTGGAGCGGCCATCGAGAACACCAAACAGTGGAGCGGCCATCGAGAACACCAAACAGTGGAGCGACCATCTAGAACACCAATCAGTGGCGTGGCCATCGAGAACACCAAACAGTGGCGTGGCCATCGAGAACACCAAACAGTGGAGCGGCCATCGAGAACACCAAACAGTGGAGCGGCCATCGAGAACGCCAAACAGTAGAGCGGCCATCGAGAACACCAAACAGTGGAGCGGCCATCGAGAACGCCAAACAGTAGAGCGGCCATCTAGAACGCCAAACAGTGGAGCGGCCATCGAGAACACCAAACAGTGGAGCGGCCATCGAGAACACCAAACAGTGGAGCGGCCATCTAGAACACCAAACAGTGCAGTGACCATTGAGAACACCAAGCACTTGGTACTCACCACGTGACGTCACTGAGCTGGTGGTAGTGGGTGTCTGCCACCATGGCGAATGGCTGAGGCTGCTGCGTGTCATACAGAAGTACGGAATCCTCGGTGGCCACAGCAAACACCATCCGGTACGGTAGACTGCAAATAAAGTACGCAAAATACACCTTTAGCGGCAATATTCCAAAAGTGTTATATGGCTAACTATTGGCGCTATCACAACATGTAAACGTCTTTACGAGTCTTCAAAACTACACTCAAATAATTCAAAATGGCCACATACACCCTTTTGCCATATTTTCGTAACAATTCATTGATTGTTCTGAAATTCACGAAGAGGGAGCATGAAACAAGGACCTAATTAATGTATTCTTGTTTCCCTTTCCTTTGGCGATCATTTCTTTCTGTATTATCCCAAGAAAGATTGCGCATGATGGAAGCTCCATTGACCACGCATATCGGCGTTAACGTTAGCTAGAAGGTTATGGGTCCATTACGTCTAATGGCAATCCTTGCTTTAATTTGCTCATGATCGACGTTTGTGGTCAACGGAAGTTCATAAAAAGAATCGATCACCAAAGAGATGAAAGTATGATTTAATTAATTAGGTCCTTATTTTCTGCAGTCTGGGATCTCTCAAATTTTAAGAAAATGATAGGCGAAAAAACGATGTAAACGGCAATTGTGAATTGGACTTTAAATACAGGTGCGTGTAGGAACTGCTGCAATATCCGTGTTTTTATGGGGATCTGACTAGTATACACAATATACAAAGCTATGCAGTTATCTCAATATGCATGATCTTGATGCAGAGCGACACAAGAAAAACCTGCCACCTGGCTAAATTATTATGCAATGTGTGCAAGAGAGAATGGTTATGACTTAAGCATGTTATAGCATAACTAGTATAATTTGTATGCAGTGTGTTTAATAGAGTGACAACATTGCAAGCTGAATGATTGCATGTTGTAGAATGGCCTTGCGATACGGACACACACGCACAGTGCGCCATCAACGTCTCCTCACCTGAACATTGACTCGTACTTCTCCCATTCTTTCTCCTCGGCGTCGTTACCATTTTCTTCCTTGGTAGAATCAGGTTTGCTGCACGGAGTGTCGTTGTCAGCACCTGGCTTAGAACACTTGGCTGAAGTCATCAACCGAGCCATAGAAGAACACCAATTGTGAGACAGCAAAACACGTGTAACAAGTAACAGGGAAAGGTCATATATGCTAAGACAATATCAATGATGTGTGGTGGAATGGGGCGGGATAGACGTGACACCTTGATGGCGGCATCTACACAGAAGATTGTGTGATTTGTGGTGGAATAATGAAATCGTACACTCTAGTAGGTTATCGACGCCAGTCGGAGTGTTACCTTCTGTTTTGTCGTTGTGTGTTTGCTTTGGGATCTTTCTCAACTCGAACAGGACAGGGCAGAACTTCACGGCTATTGTCGCTTTGTTCGGACATGGTAGATACAGCACTGGCCTGAAGGAAGCGAAATAGACATTGATGTTAAGACTATTTACATTGAGATACAATGACACAAACACCCCTTACATGGATACAGTGACACAAACACCCCTTACATCTGGATACAGTGACACAAACACCCTTTTACATCTGGATACAGTTACACAAACACCTCTTACATCTCGATAGCGACACAAACATCCCTTACATCTGGATACAGTTACACAAACACCCCATTACATCTGGATAGTGACAAAACACCCCCTTACATCTGGATACAGTGACACAAACACCCCTTACATCGGGTGAGTGACAAAACACCCCATTACATCTGGATAGTGACAAAACACCCCCTTACATCTGGATACAGTGACACAAACACCCCTTACATCTGGATAGTGACAAAACACCCCATTACATCTGGATACAGTGACACAAACATCCCCTTACATAGTAACAAAACACCCCATTACATCTGGATACAGTGACACAACACCCCTTACATCTGGATAGTGACAAAACACCCCCTTACATCTGGATACAGTGACACAACACCCCATTACATCTGGATAGTGACAAAACACCCCCTTACATCTGCATACAGTGACACAACACCCCATTACATCTGGATACAGTGACACAACACCCCTTACATCTGGAGTGACAAAACACCCCATTACATCTGGATACAGTGCCACAACACCCCATTACATCTGGATAGTGACAAAACACCCCCTTACATCTGGATACAGTGACACAACACCTCTTACATCTGGATAGTGACAGAACATCCTCTTACATCTGGATACAGTGACACAACACCCCATTACATCTAGATACAGTGACACAACACCCCTTACATCTGGATAGTGACAAAACACCCCCTTACATCTGGACAGTGACACAACACCCCTTACATCTAGATACAGTGACACAACACCCCTTACATCTGGACAGTGACAAAACACCCCTTACATCTGGATAGTGACAAAACACCCCATTACATCTTGATACAGTGACACAAACACCCTATTACATGTGGATAGTGACAAAACACCCCATTTCATCTAGATACACTGACACAACACCCCTTACATCTGGACAGTGACACAAGGACCCCATTACATCTGGATAGTGACAAAACACCCCTTACATTGAATGATGTTCAGTAAACCATCAACTTACGCGGTCCATCGGCGTAATCGTGGAAGCTGTTTGCCAATTAACAATCCGCTACTTACTTGGCGAGACTTGCTCTTGTAAACACGTAGGTCGTGTTGATGACCTTGTCACCTTGACCTTGGCTGAGGTCGAGGCAGCCCGCCGGCACGACGATCAGTTGTCCATCGGGACTGAAGGTCAGACGGCGGAAGAAGGACTTCATGGTATCGTCGTGAAACATGCGCGCAGACTTGATGGCCTTGGGCTGGGGTGTGTCCGTCACGCCATTCGTCTGGTTGTTGTTGTTGGAGGGGGCCAAGGGGGCGGGCACGGCCATCTTGCTCACCGTGTGGGCACAGCCCCGGCTCTGTAGCTCGAACACACGGTAACACCTGCGAAGAAGGGAGATTTACATTTAAAAGTTGAGAACAAGGAAACATTGAAAATCGCCTCACAAATTAAACACGACCTACTTTAAAATGCAGCATCAAAATGTAGCATTAACATGTAGCATTAAAATGTAGCAGTGACATCAAGTAAACTCAAGTCAAGTCACAAGAAAACAAAATCTCCACAAGCCACACATTTTTTCTTCTTCTTTTATATTGATATACTTCAAATAATGAATGAATGAATGAACCACAGTTCAATAGGTTCTGGGTTCGAATCCGGAGCTTATCTCCACAAGGTCTAAAACACAAACTCAACACCAACAAGGGTATAAAACTACATGAAATCTTAAAATATGACATATAGAGAATATCAAACGTAATAGTGGAGTTATGGACAAACCTGTCGCTGGCTAATGTAGCCAAATATTCGTTAAGCGGATCGAAGGCCACACCCTGTACAAAACTCCTGTGTTCTGTGAATATCCACAATCTGTGTCCTGAAATATGGCAAGAAAAATGTTCCATTGCAGCCGGTAATACCCTAAGATATGCGAAAGGCTGTCCCTAAACGTGACGATATATCGAGGAATTGTTCAAGGGTAAAATAATAAAACAGTTATGATCATATCAATAAGACATCATCTGGTACTCGCAGAGTGAGGTAGAAGACAGCATGTAGTGACACATGGATGGTCAGAGTGCCTCACCTTTCTTAATGTCCCACAATATGGCAGTGTTGTCTACTGATCCGGAAATCATATGTTTGGAATCTGATGCCCAACATATGTCATAAACATCATCCAGGTGACTCCTACAAATGTACGACAAAAAACACAAACATCATCCAAGTGATCCTTACAAATGTATGAGAAGAATGACAAACATCATTCAGGACTCCTACAAAAATTATACATAATCTAGGTGATGCACCGGTTAGAGCATGACTAAATATTTTCTCATATACTTATGATATATAGTCTCAAAAGACGCAGAAAGTTGTGAGGGTAAAGTGGATTTACCTGAGACTTTTGACAAGCACCCATGTCTCTCTATTCTCCTCGTCATCCTCATTGAAGAGGTTGTTGGGAGGCGGGGAAGTATCGCTTAATTTCCACAGCAGAATAGCAGAATCTAAAGCAATACGTTAAGAGTCTGAAGTCTTCGCTTTCCCATGCTGTGAGGCATTTGACAAGAACATTATAAATATCGACAAGTCACAGTGCTTCATGAAAGACAACAATCTAGGTAATACTACATTAGAGGAGTACCGGTATGTAGCCTAGAATAATATTGGCTATCGAAGGAAAACTAATTTTAATAAGTTACCAATACACCGGATTGCTATAATTGCTTTATCTTCCATAATTATACTGCTCCTGATAGAACAAAGTTTCCACCAAAAAGACTTACAGGACATCAAATAAATTATATATCTCATCGGCAAAGTCCCCTGACAAGCGAAATGCCCCCAAAAGACAATACATGTAGTAGGATTGTAAAGAATATACATACCATCGCCTGCAGATGCTAGATATTGACCTAAAATACAAATAAACATCATACCTTAAGTTATCAGCAAGAGAAAAGTGCAACTGTTACAATTGACATTTGGTTTCTTTACGTGGTACATATAGATCCCAATAAACAACTGAGGCCATATTCAGAATCCCCTTGTAGCTTATGCATGTGATTTGACATGTCCAACATATATCTGCTGATGTTGTGACACTTAATTGTCTTCCGTATATATCTTGCCACAATTGAATTATCTAATGAGAATAGCACATAGAACACGACAGCTCAAGCAAAAGTAGCTAAACCTAGTGTCTATACTAAAGGGATTATGAATACCTACTACTTTTGGTGAACTGAATAAATCATGCCAAATTGATATCGCATTGCAAATAATATTAATTTAATTACGGCCAGGAAATCAGTGTCCAAAAGAACTTACCATCAGGTGAGAACCGGACAACGTTCACGGTTCGTGTGTGTCTATTAAGGCTTGACAAGAACTTGACTTGTACTTTCTTGTCATTATCTACACTAACTTCCCATATCTGCAAACAGAAAATAGAATAGAACATGTCTATTAGATGTAGTTGAATTCGCAATTTCATGTTCATGACAAGCTGTGCCAATAGCACAAGACATACCCTGGGCTCGTGCTAGGATATTTTTTTCATTAGCCAATTTGGCTAATTTTGTGGAAAAACATTAGCCAAAATTAGCCAAACATTTGTTCGAGGATTTTCTGGTTCCATTTGTTGAAGAAAACATGAATAAAAATGTGTTTGTAGTTGAAATTTTATATTCGCCATTTTGGCGAGTGTCCAGGAGGTTCTTATCGCCAAATCGCGAATTTTCCGACCAAATGGCTATTGGCGAATGCTAACGCGAGCCCAGATACCAGTACATATTATCATGACTATTGCGATGTAGTTAAAGACCATTTATAAGCAGATATAGATAGTTATTTATTATTGTGTACTTCACCATTAAAAGTGGAGGGGACAGTTTAACACATTGTAGGTACTTACCCGGACCAGCTTGTCCATCCCACATGTTGCTAGTCTGGTTATATCTCCCTGAACAAACTGGAAGTCTGCACTGTACACAGGATCTCGGCCATGCCATGAGATCTCAGGTGTGAAAAATTTCATGCTCAGAGATTGTGACTGCAAAAAATGAAAATAAACTTTGACATGCCAGTACTCTTCATAGAACAAAGAAACGTTTACGAAACCAGCCAGCCAGTCAGAAGTACTGTAATTTGGTTTAATGGGCACAGGTGCATTTTCATTTACAGACAGCAGATGATAAGTTCTTAAAGATAATCATTATTGATTGGGTCTGCAACTGTACCAGATAGGCATTAGATCACTTAAAAACTATATGATACTTACCAAACTCTGAGACAACAAATACAGGCACTTCAATACCAGCAACAGACTAGACAACATCCTTCAAACCAATATTCAATGTACCGTAAACTGCCTATTTGAAGCCACACCCCAACTTTGGCCTCAAAACCGGGTTGGCAGGCACCCAGAACCATTTCTGAAAAACTACATATTATAAGCCGCACCCAGACTTTGGCCTCTCGAGCCCCCCCCTCCCCCCTGTATCCCTGCTTAATTCTGTCCCGCCTACGAAACCAATTAATTGTTTACACAAGCAGTCGCGACTATACTAACAACATTCACCTCTCTCTCTCTGATCGCACCTCTTTTCAGGTGTCACACCAGTGGCTGGCCCTCCTGGCCCCTACCAAGCCAATTAATTGTTTATACAAGCAGTCGCGATTACTAACAACATTCACCTCTCCCTCTCTGATCGCACCTCTTATCAAGTGTCGTTGATGCTAGGCATTGATGCAGAGCATAGGTATCCCTGTCTCGTAAGGTCTCGATAAGATCCCGAAGTGACTGTACAGCCCTATTATAACAATCCACAACACAACGCCACATCCTTTGATAAGCGGTTGTCACTGTCTACCTGCTTGACCAATTGGTTGATTATGGCTATAATGGATGAATTGGGCATAAAAGGAGTTGTTGGTCTATATTAAATAAATTTGTTGTTAAATCTCTATAAACTTTCGTTGTCTGTTCTTCCATACAATCGATCACACCAACCCAGACAGTTGTATACAACTCCGCAATAGCCTCGCGGTCACTCTGGAGAGACAGCGTAAACAACAACCACAGGTGCCTCAATCGTGTGTGGGTGGGGCGGGAGGTGGGGGGGGGGGGGCCGGCTTCACACATATGTCATATAAAGAGAGAAGGTAGGCAAGCCATTTTGCAGCTAGAAAACTCAGCCCGAACAACATCGGTCGATTTCGTCAACAAAATGCCCCGACTGCGCAGTTTCCTCGCTTCACTCAATGCCTCAACACTTTACTCACGAAAATATCACGTAATCCCATTCAAACACACCTTCAAATCGCTGCATCAAGACATTTTTCCGTAAACTTTACGCGATTTTCACTGATGCCTCTCACCATGGCCGTTGACTGCCGCAGCGCATTTCTTAGAGCCTTCTGATTGGTTGAAACCCCTCGTGTGCCGTTTTCTCGCAAGCTCCTTCGTCCATATGCAAATTACATTGCAGGCTGTTCCATCACTGGTACTCCCGCCTTAAGTACTCGTATCAATTAACATGTAGTAATAGCTTTCGCAGGGGGTGATACGGCGTTAGAATAAGTAGCGCTGATCGAGTCGTGCCTTTGGCATTAAAGTTTTTAGGGGTCTGCACGGGTAAATGGCGACACACGACACAGAGATATTTGAAAATTCAACATTCGACATTGAGGATCGTACAGTTTTTGATTTCTTTGATCCACGAGCATGAGCTCACTGACTTTCATTGTCATTGCTATGATATAAATTTACAAATGCACTGAAAATGGTTCGTGAACTAGGCCACACGACCCCTCCCCCCCCCCTTGCCCTCCCGGGGGGGGGGGGGGTACTGAATATATTCCTGAGTTTAGGGGGGTCCGCGGTAAAGCCCTCCCCCCTTTTTTTCACTGCCAAAATCCGCTCGGTCGGGGCGTTTTATTATCGCCAAATTCCGCCAATTTGAAAATCTGCTCAAAAGGGGAAGGTCCCCCCTTTTTTGAGGACTAATGCCGTTTTTTCAATGCAAAATGTAGGCCATCTGAGCCGTGACTCTCCCCCCCCCCTTTTTTTGGCGTGGACCCGCCCCCCGGTAAGAAGTATTCAGTGGAGCCCCCGCCCCCCACTTCCCCGGTCATCAAAAACTTCATAGTCCCTCGGCCCAGAGCCACAAATATCCGCTCTCAGGCATCAAGACAACCGCGGAAATTGCCCCCCATCAGTTTTGTGTAATAGTGTAACTCCCCCTCCTCCGCCCCCCCCCCCCCCTCCCGAGCTCAATCCCCCCCCCCCCCGAGATCAACCCCCCCCCCCCCTTCCTCACTTCGTCTCTGTGTACTTTATAGGCATGTATTTAAAAAAAAAGCCGCCAGATGATTTCTGACCAATCAGAAGGCTGATAGCCACAGAGCAGTTACAACCAATGAGAACGCTCCAAAATACTCGCTGCGCTACTGACAAACCTCAACGGCCATGGTGAGCGACATCAGTGAAAATCGCGTAAAGTTGGCGGAAAAATGTCTTGATGCAGCGATTTGAAGGTGTGTTTGAATGGGATTACGTGATATTTTCGTGAGTAAAGTGGTGAGGCATTGAGTGAAGCGAGGAAACCGCGCAGTCGTGGCATTTTGTTGACGAAATCGACCGATGTTGTTCGGGCTGAGTTTTCTAGCTGCAAAATGGCTTGCCTACCTTCTCTCTTTATATGACATATGTGTGAAGCCGGCCCCCCCCCCCCCTCCCGCCCCACCCACCCACGATTGAGGCACCTGTGCAACAACAGACAGTCCAATCGCTGCAGGCTAATCCCCTTGACCCCCCTGCCCCCTCAATCACCGTGGACTAATCCCCTTGGCCTGGCGGCTCGACCAACCCGGACCACCACCCCCCCTCCACCTATGGTAGGGGGTGGTGAGCTGGTGAGTGTGACTGCCGTTTGGCCATTATGCATAGCATTCATAGCACTAACAGTAACAGCGGTATGGGTAAACCACGAAACGGACTTCGTTTCACGAAACGGAGCGAAACGGAACATCAATCAGGCGAAACAGTGATTGGCAGAATGATGTATGACAGAAATGGGTAAGCTTTTTGTGTAGTTTTTGGCCACCGAACATAACCCTATTTTCGCCAACCAAAAAAAGGAACGTTTTGCTTCCCTTTGTTGTTTTTGACAAGCAGCTCAGCTGAGCAGTGGTCGCCTTGGCAGTGTTAAATGGCTGGCGGCCGCTGCGGCTCGACTGACCGACAGGTTACAAAGAGTTGATAACAGTGTTTTGCTTCATGACTAGAACGAGCTTCTCGGTTAAATAATGTCAGTACTGCCGTGCAGCTTTAGAACAAATAAGTAGCCAAACATTGAATGCGATAGCAGACAGGTTTACCTTATTTATTCCGTGTCAACAAGTCATGGAAGCAAATTTAGCGCCAAATTCTGTTTTCCTTGAACGTTTTTACATCACATTCTGCTCATATGGTTCTACCTCATAAGTGAAACTCGCCTGTCACTATTGAGTCGGAAGAGCCTTGAAGCGGTAAATACGGGAAACGTATAGACATGCCATCGCTCGGAACTAGATATTATAGTCTGACTGTTCCAGAACAACAGCGTACGTAGAGCTAAGTAAAGATTAATCTTGCTCAGCTGATCATTAAGCAACTTTTCTTTATTTACGAAGCTGACTAAGCACATCTACTTCATTTCTGAAGCTTTTCCGAAACTGCAAAAGATGCAGATAATTACATTGACAAGTTGATAATAATGTTTTAGGATTTTTTTGATTTAATTATAGTAATTATTTATCTTATTCCTTTACGTTGAGTTTCATGTTTACCCACCTATATGGCTACATATAGAAGGCGCGGATCCGCGTCCAGAGGGGCCAGGGCGGGGTGATCATCTCCGGCCGCCACTCTTTGAATTCCCGGTTTAAAATGTTACCGCGAGCTGGATGGCATGCATATGGTGGATCGAAGTCCCACGAATGAGGCTACTTATAATTATATTGTCACCCCCCCCCCCCCGCCCACCACCATTGACTGAAAGAATCCTGAAATCGAGCCCGCTTTGGTTCATATATTGTGACATTTAAATTATGTTGACGGCAGGATCGACACCGTGTCCGCTAGGCCGCGTGACCCCTCTCGCCCCAGATTGTAGGATAGAGCTCGTCCCCAGTACTCAAATCACCCAAATACGATCCACCCTTTTGAAAATCTTCACATGGGTGTGCTTAGATATCTCAGCAATAGAATTTGTGCAAAAAAAAATTCTCAGTAACAAGTTGAAAAACATTATGAACATCGGCATCTTACGCGGTATTTTTCTTGTAATAGTGTGTCGAAGGCAGAGAGTGCATTTTCAAAGTCCGCTGTAAATTCCAAAAAAGGCAAGTTCAACGTCATGAAAATGTAATATCGTGTTCTATATGAACTATGAGCCGACCTCTAGCATTGGGAGAGCGATTCATGGTACAACAAAAGCTACAGCTCAAACGTACTGCGCGACATTACACTGAGGCGGGGAACTCAAAACAAACGCTGTCACTCATAACCTCATAACCACGAACAGGTTTGTTTCTGCTAGGCTATATGAAGCATTGAAGTTATATACCAAACCCTTACGCAACTATTTTATTGTAAGAAGCAATTTTGTGTTCTGTAATTATTAGGTATCTGACCTCATCTGTATTATCGCTCAACACAGCCCCCACCCACCCCCCCGACTCCATCCTCCATCCAAAGCCAAAGGTGTATGCCTAGCCCTGTTGCATGCCCCTCCCTGGCTTATCTGCTCTGGGGAGTGGGCCGGAGGGCCATGAAGCCAGTGTCGGTTGCGATTGTTGATTTAAAAATCAGCGCCCTTCGGCCGTCGATTGCAGAAAGTACAGAAATAAACGGTCCTTATCAATTTGTCAAGTTGTTCCTCATACCTTTATAGTTCCAAGGGCAATGAGATTGAAAACAAACAAAATCCACCACTTTTTGTACTGGTGAAAGTTTTCAACAACAATTTTCAACAACTCTCCCCGCCGCCATGTCGCTGTTACGTCACAGTTCTCGTCGATCTCCCAGCAGACGGAGCTCGTTCCTCGCATCACAATTTTTCCTAGGACTATGGCGTAAGCGTAACGCCCTCTGCCGAGAGATCGACGAGAACTGTGACGCATAATAACCAGCAATCTCAATCACCCTTAACCAGCCTGGTATGCTGCCTTGGCTTAGTGAATAACACCTAACCATTGTTATCATAATCCCCCCACTACCTTGGCATGCTTCCCCCCATCAAACATAGACAACCAACCCCCCCACACCATACCCACAGCACCAACCCTAACTCCTCTCCCTCCCATACCTAGCACCCCTCTCTCGGTCATAGTGTCCCACGGTCAAAATATCCAATGATCAAAGTAGGCATAAACCCCTCTGAATGCTATGCAGAATGACCGAAAGCAAGGCCTAAAGGCTGAGTTGCTCTCACCACCGCCTACTATGGGTGAAGGGGGGGGCCTGGCTATTGTTGGTCATGCCACAAGTGGATTTGTCTATGCCTTGACGATTGAACTGTGGCCTAGTGTTGTTTCTGTTAGCTGTTTGTACTGTCTCGCCAGTGACCCTGAGGCTATTGTGGAGTTGTTTACAATGGTATTTGTTGGTGTGATATATTTGGTAATTAGGCAGTGAAAGATAACTGAAACTTATACAGATTTAATGACAAATTTATTCAGCGTAAAATGACTCGGCCTACTGCTACTAGTACTACTAAATGACCATGCTACTACTCCTACCATTGATGGCATGCAGGAGACTGAGATGGTCCTCTCCCCCTCCTCATACTCCCGCCAGTATAGTCCCCTATGAGATAGTTGTTGCTCCGCACAACAGGCATTGTTTCCCAACAACGTCACATGGGGCTACTGTATTGATGCAGGAAAGTTGCAACAAATTTAACAAGTTGTTGTCAAAGGTGGTGGTGTCATTGGGGTGTGGATTGTTATAATGCCGTTTTCTCACTTGGCCTTGTATGTGAGTCAGCTGGCAGTAAAATCAGAAATCAGAAATTAAATGACAAGTATGCTAAACTGGCGAAAATCATCAGTGAAATTGCATGAAGTCAGAATTTGGGCTGCATGAAGATTTGCAAAAATACTAAAATGCCAAAATTACTGGTAGTCCAGTGCAAATTGTACATTACACACCAGAAACACAAACAAAATGGATTTCTGTCAAGCATATATAGGTTAAAACATCCTGAAAATATGATGAATCTGCAACCTGCCTCTGAAGTCTTAATCAGCTGATTTAAAGATGCATATCAAGGTCTTTCCCGCCAAAACTAAATAGGTCAAAATATAAATAAGAATCAGTCCTTGAATCATTCAAGATTTTTTTTTTCCATACTTCACCCATGTCAGACTGCCAAATAGTGTCTCTTGCATGTGACATCAATTTACCACAGGTTTTTATTTCAGGGGTAAACGTCATCAGTTTCTGGGCTTTGCGATGCTTTGTTATGCATAGCAGTGCAGAGACAGAGTTCTGTGGTACCACAGGATAAACATGTTTGCCACATCCGAGCCGAAACTGTGTTGTTAATCAGGTTTCTGAATTTATGAATTGAAACAATCAAGTTTTCTGCATATTTTAATATATTCTTCTCAATGACTCCTGTTTTTAGAAATTTTGATTCCAAGATTGGCAAACTTGGATGTCTGGTTGGCAGAACTTAATCCTTTGTATTTACAAAAAACTTGTGTTTTCGCTGTATGTTATCATATACCTTATTGCAGCTTTCTCAAACATACAAAGATAAACTTGATAAAAGAAAAATATTTGCTGTGTATTTTCTCATACAGAGTTGTATGTGGTTCGAATAATATATTATTAAACCCCCCTCCTCCCCTTGGACAGTTGATCACCTGAAACTTTATTACATGAGTACCTTTATTAGAAGGGGGTCACTTTACATTCATTAAATGAACTAGTACAGTGGTCTCTGCGTTATACAACTTCTGATCTGCCAGCCTGAAAAGACTGTATAACAGAGAGAGTCGTATAATAGAGGGATGCCCCGAGATGGGCAGTTTTTGCTCAAGTATCATCCCGCACTCAAATGGCACAATAATACAGCTTCAGAGTCTGATGCAGCTCTGGCTCGATCCTTTGCGCAACTTATCCATGATAGCATCAGAATTTAGCCAAACCAAGCTGCCATGCTGAATATGGTTTCTCCATCTATGTGCCATTGAATAGCATCGACATGCTGCTCCAAAGTTAAAACCTTTCACTTGTGTTCTTTAGCCATTGTGGCTAAAGGCAGCCCTTCTTATATCAAATGCACACACAAGGTGTGAATAACAATGATGCCCACTTAGATGTCTGCTCATTAACAACCAGTCAGCTTAGCGCAATGTGTTGTTTGTTCAGAGCCAATCGGGTCGACTGCCACGCCGCGCCGCCACGCAGCGAGTTAACAATGGGATTGAATTGTGTGCCGGTCGTATAACGAGTCGAACTGTCGGTCGTAAGTCACGTTAGCAGGGAGTCACATCATAAAGGTGGTTTAACATGTAAAAGTGTTCCGTGCACATCGAACGAAAAGACCGGATAACGGGGGTAGTCGTGTAACGAAGGGATCGTATAATACAGAGACCACTGTATACATATTCTAATTTGTGGTCATAAATAATTTGTTAAATACAGATGTTGCATTTGTAACCATCTTCTTTCATTGTTGCAGTTAAGAACGAGGAACAGAATCCTCTTATTACATCCAAAAGACATTGCTGGAGATCTAGGGTCAAGAGAAGAAGTGATGAAGATGTAATACTCCCCAGCCTTGTCAGTCCCTAAGCCGAATGGGAGGCAATGTTGACATGGGCCATGGCCAACAGGGGTGGCACACGTCTGTTGTGCCTGAGGCTGTATGCCTCTGGCAATTACCAGCACAGAAGATCCAAGTGATGAGACTATAAGGTAAACATTATGGGAATTGCATAGACAATTTATGCTTACAATTATTTGGTGTCAGCAACTAATATGTCATGGATTGTCTTTTGAGAATCACAATCGACTTTAGACAGTTCAAAGAAATACTCTAGATAGTTCTTGCAATATCTTATCAAACATATTTGTTTGTTATATATGTGCAGAGTTGAAAAATATCTCAGAATTAAAAGCTGCATTGACGACAACAGATTGACAAGAAAGGTATTTGATACATTTTTGTAAGAGGTGTCAAAAGCTTTTCTGCCCCTTAATGTCTAAGTGTCCTCGGGCATTATATTGGAATATTAGAATTACTGATATATGTAGGTATACTGGAGGAATGAAATTCACGCTGATTTCATCTGTATTTGGAAACCATTACAATACCATTTTGAATAGCTGCGGTCTAATATCTTATACTCACTTCCAGAAAGAAATGATACTTCTAAGGAGATCGGAAAAAAACAGGACAAGATGAACAGCGTAAATGTGTCGTTCGCGGGTGACTTTGACGAGGATTTCTTCGAAGCTGTGGAGAAAATTGAGCAGGAATATTGTCTGGATGGCAAAGCGAAGGCAGCGCCTAGCGCTGTTCAAATAGCGGACAAGAACGTTTATTCAGACAATAAAGCGAGGAAGGCTTTCAACGCATGTGTGTCGCCTCGAAGCCTGAAGCGACCTCAACCTCAACCTTCATTTGTCAAGGAAAACACAGCCAAGGTCATAAAATGCCTGAAGGAGAGAGGAACGCTTGACATCTCAAATTTGTCCTTGACCTTGGACAGCCCCCCACTATACGCGTCAACGCCGGGCGAGAACTTGCGCCGACAAAATGCCGATAAAACAACCATGGGGCCGACTAATCTATTCCGCAATTTATTAAGTAATAGCGATGCCCAAGATAACAAAGATCTGAAGAAAGTAGGCGCGGAAGGTGCCAGTGTTATACATACGGATATAAATATTCCTGCAGAAGAGGAGCCATCGTCTCCGGAGAAAGTATCGCACGGGGCTGCCCGGGAGGAACACCAAGGTAATGACAGCCACCATAATGAGGACAAACCATAATGTTGTCGTTTACTTATTTCTACGGTTTTTGGCGTTGTCTGTTGTTTGCTTGTTTTTTTTCTTTATAATCATGCTTAACTGTTCAATGGCTAATCATCTACATGATTGGTTAATGAGCTCGGGTTTTCTCAAGTAGACTGCAGGTGTCCTTCTTCGCAAGGAGTAGGGGGTTACCCCCGGGGACAGGACCCGATATGACCAAAAGGTTAAATCGTCCTGCATATACAACCAACCAACCAATCTATTTGTATCCCATGTTTTACAGCATTAATTGATAGAAGGACTGGCGCGTGTATATGAGCCAATTGTATACTCCCTTGCAATTGTAATTAGTGTTTATTTAGCACCATATAACACAACCAAAGGCAATAAATAAATAAATAATTTAATCAGCTTTATTTATCGCAAATCGTAAATATTAATTGAAGACGGTAATTATACTTCAATCTGCCCTTGGCGATGTCTAATAATGCTCTAACACCCACCTCTTTACTGGCATCGTTATTATTCACTACAAACACATACAATTTGGCAAGTTCATATTCAGTGAAAACCAACATGTATACGACTCACTTCACAGCCTATGGCGCTACTACCCTGGAGGATATAACGGGGTGTGAGGCCCCTGTACCGCTGGAGCCTGCCACGGACCGGTTGCTGCTGTCATCCTGGGGTCTCCCAGAGACCGTCCTACAGCGCTACCACCAGCTGGGAATCACCGCCATGTTTGAATGGCAGGCCGAATGCCTCTGCACCGGAAATGTACTAGGTCGGTGTGTTATTCCAATGTTGTAAATGACGATTAATCCAGCGCAATTGCGTACTTCACTTGCCAGTTTTTTGCGGTTACTGGGCCCGTATTCACAATCTCCACTTAGGCTGCACATCATTTCCAGGAGTCCTTTCAGAGCCACCGACGTAACGATTGCGGTGTTCTACGTGCCATTTGAATGAGATATGATGGTAGTAGCACCAGTTACGCCATATACAATGGTCACGACGTTAGTAACGGTAACACAAACAGTGCCTTCCCGTCGCAGCAGTGGTACGATTCTTAGTCCAGATTTTTTTTTAAATAGAATCTTGACACTTTCCTAATTCAGAAAATCAACCTATGGTTTAAATATGTTTATATATATTTAACCCGATAAACGCTTACATGGCCTTAGGGATCTGGAGTGGGTAAATGGCGACACGCGACACAGGCATATTTGAAAAATCGACATTCGACATTACCCCCAAATTCCGACATTGAGGATATGACAAAGCGACCTGGCATTTAAAAAAACAACACTGAACTAACCTACATGCAGCACGGAACGTCGTAAAAAATCCCGATTTGACATTGAGAATTTTGAAAAATCGACGCTGGATACTGGAACGCCCCTTCCAGATCCATAGCATTACGTAGATTTGCGTAACCTAAGTCTGTTTCGTCATTTTTCAGAAGTACCGGCTCTGCAGCATAAACCACACATAGCTTACGCACGAAAAGTGCATTGTTGTCCTGGTCTAACCGGCTCGTTTTGGTGCTCGTGATCGAAAAATCATATTCAACAGAACTTTTAGCACTTTCGTAATTCAGAAAATCCACCTCTTAGTTGATTTTTTTTTCTGTTTTTAACCCGATAATAGAACCACAAATATTCCACTTAGCGTTACGTAGATTTGCGTAGCCTATGTATGGTCTCTGGACACAGCTCCTCACTTACATTCCGTGAGGGGGCCACGTGATTAAGATTTCCACCCCGTGTGAACCACTTTGGCACTGGAATATCCAGCTTGTCCAAACATCAACTGAAAACACCAAAAACAAGGATTGTATGCGATTTCAATACGTGATCCGAAAAGAAAAATATATCTCTGGCTCTGATTACTGCCCAACACCCATCATTACAATATAGGCATCTTGTAGAGCGCCAGGAAGGAATGGCAGTCCGAGTAGGCTGTGACCGCCAGTAGCCCGTTGGCCACGGCTATGCCGGCCGGGTGGTTTAGGCCGTCCTCTTTAGTCAGCAGGTCCCTGAGAAACTGGCCGCCGGGGCTGAACTGAGACACCGTGTGTCTGCCCCAGTCCGCCACGTATATGTAACCGTAGTCGTCGGCACAGACGCCGCTCGGGTACTTCAGGGTCGAGTCGGAGTCCTGGCCGACACCGTTGAACTCGAGGAGGGACTTGCCGCTGGTGTCGAAGACCTTGACCTTCTGGTCCCACGTGTCCGACACCAAGATCCGGTCCCGGCAATCGGAAGTGACGTACGTGGGCCCCTTGAAGATGGCGCTACAGGCGGCGTGTTTCTTGTGGCGCCGGCCGTTGACGTTGTAGACCACGACGGATGGCTTTTCCATGTCGGTCACTACGAGGAGTCCCTTGCAAGACACGGCCACACCGCACGGACACGGCTGACCCCCCTTGCTCACCAGTTTTCGGTGATTAGACACGCAGGAGGAGTCCGCTAAATTGAAAACCTTAACGCTGTTATCGCTGGCGTCACTTACCGCCACGTGACCCGATGACGTCACAGCCAGGCGTCTAGGCTTGATTTGCCCTTCCCCGACAACTGCCGTCGGGTTCCCCTGAAGGTCAAAGACCTGCAGTCTGCGATTGTCTCTGTCCGACACAACGACCGCTCCGTCGGCCATGATGATGACGTCATTGGGACAGTTGACCTGTCCGACCTTCGCCCCTTCTTCCTGTATAACCCACAGTCGTTTAGTCGTTGAATGATTGCCTTGGTCGTTATGAAGTTGCGGAGACAGCTCGAAGATAGGCGTCACGGATACAGATCGATTGAAGAGGCGTTGAGCGATGCTCAGAGACATTCTAGAAGTCATACGACCTGGGGCTGTGCCCTCTGCCGGTGGCGAAGGCGGCTTCACCAAAGTCACTAGGGACACGCGACGCCGAGCCGACAGCGAACCTGCTCCGTTCATGCCGTTGCGTTCTGAGGACGGATCCAGAGACGTTGACCACTTCTGCTGCGGCAGCCTCTGGTGTCCGTTCAGCACGGAGGTCGCGTTGACGAGCGAGATGAACCCGAACGACGTATTGCAGCGAATCTGGCTGAAAGACACCTCCTCTAGAGTGAGGGGGTTGCACAGTATGGGGCACTTCTGCCGGGCGCCCGCCAGTTGGGACTTGAGGGTTTCCACGCCTTTCAACATAGCGTCCTTCCCGCCACCGCTGTCACTGACCGCTTCCACCTCGTCCACTGCTGTCTCCATGCCGTCAACTACAGTGTCGAACTCATCCTTGGAACAGCCCAGCTTCCTCAGTTGGCCTAGCCGCAGTATTTCAATCTCGCTCATCAACCTCTGCTTGTGCTTCTCTATTTTGGACACCAATGTGGCGGCTGTTGCATTCACCGCCTCCACAGCCTCCTGGCAACTAAGCTCGAGGGTCCCCTGCTCGCACTGGGCCAGTTTCAGTCGACTGAGAGCCGCATTGGCATCAGCTAGCAACTGGTCGATGGCGTCTGCCGCCGTGTTACCCTCGACGTGATCTCCCTCTAGTGCCCGGTTCGTTGAGGGCCGCTCTCGGGTAGCTACTCCATTGGTACTGTCAGTGGACATGGTGGCACGCGCCCCGTGTCTCTCTCTGAAAGAAATGAACTGTTTGTGTTTTAGGCCGCTTTTGTTTTTTTACTATTTGCATAATTAGCATCGCAATGTTGTTAATACGTTCATATATATATCTGATATATATAAATAATATATATAAAGATATATATACTACTCACAATTTGCTAAGGATCACCTCTATGCAGAGATATCTAAGTGTATAACAGGTGACTGTGTAATCTATCTGATATCTATCTGATATCCTTTAAGCCGCCGTTGCGTTGTAATGCGTAGCGGTTTGCAGGCCCCGGGAGGCCGGACGCTGAAGTACCGTAGAACCGCCGGTGCGTGCTAAAGCGTCTCTATAAATAGTCAAACGGCTGGCTTTGGGAGTCACCGCATGAACACACAACTGCGGTTTTACTGATAGTTTAGGTTTAAATGGCGTTTAAATGATATACAAGCAATATATATATCATTTAAACGCCATATATATATATATATATATATATATATATATTTTCTCGTTTTCTGCTGCCCTTGAAGGTCTAGTGTTCTAATTTATTGATATTACTTTTGTAAACTCATTCTGATTGGAAATAAAGATAAAAATCAAATCAATTGACATTTCACGTTCCAAAACTAAGCCTTTATTGTTAGAAAGTGTCGGTATCGTGTCCTGACTATATATGTTTAGTCCTTGGGTGCCAAGACATAATTCGATGACACATTTACCGTGGGGTTATGGAGGGTAATTTCGGTCGTTCTTCCATGTTAGGGCGAACCATTGTTTCAGCATAGCTCACGTATGACTCACGCCTTCCATTTACTACAATAGTCCACTTTGCTTGGACTCTTAACATGGAAGATTGAATCTTACGTACTTTCTAATTTGTTCTAACTAACCTGATGACTAGCTCCTGAATGCTCCCGGCGGAATGTCCCTCTATTCCTTGTATCTGGACTCGTTGGGCCTCCCATTGGCACCAGGACCACAGTAGTGTCGACTGACTGGCGGACGCGGAATGAATGAAGTCCAATGCCGAGTGGTTTGTGTCGGAGCTGTGTGGTGGTGTATCGCCTTACACCCACCCGGGCGGCTCGTGTCACTACCCCCCCCCACCACACTCCCGCCGTCGCACCTCACACGGTCCTATTAACTTATATTATCGCCACCAACTGCCACCAACTGATCTGCGATAGGGTCTTTGTGGGGCTGGGGGAGGGGGGGGGGGGCTATCACGGCTATCCCGTGTCCCAGTCTCAAGCTGTGTTCCACCACCTTCCACCTGCCGATAACGGCACGTGCTAAGCACATGTCGGCCATGTTATATAGGTCCGCCACACAACGACCAACTGCAATTGATTTAAAAATCTGTTTTTAATGGCTCTTTTATTATTATTTAATTTTTTTATTTGTTGATGTGTTTGTGGGCCAGCCATACTAATTAAACCTAGTTTGCTCGATCTATGTTTCTGTCTACCAACTTTGTCTATCTCGTCTTGTAATTTGCGGTTTGATTTTCAACTACACTGTTTAACGTCCCGCCCTCTGTTGGTTTTCAGCCCATTGTTTTATGCTGTGGTATTGAATGTCGTCCTGACTGGTGCATTTCACTGCGTATCGGTATCCGTCCCATGCTGGAGAGAGCCGCGAGAGGACCTGGCCTGGCTCACGCTGACGCTGGTTGGGATGCAGGCAGGCGTCGCTAACACCAAAGGCCTGACGCCCTGCCTGATTGACGCACCACTGGCAGCAAGGCGAATGCGTCATCCGTCTGGCTCACCTTAAGTAGAAACCCGAACACACTGTGTGGCTGACCCACCACCAGTAGAAACCCGAACACACTGTGTGGCTGACCCACCACCAGTAGAAACCCGAACACACTGTGTGGCTGACCCACCACCAGTAGTGGCCAGAACACACTGTGTGGCTGGCCCACCACCAGTAGTGGCCAGAACACACTGTGTGGCTGACCCACCACCAGTAGAAACCCGAACACACTGTGTGGCTGACCCACCACCAGTAGAAACCCGAACACACTGTGTGGCTGACCCACCACCAGTAGTGGCCAGAACACACTGTGTGGCTGACCCACCACCAGTAGTGGCCAGAACACACTGTGTGGCTGGCCCACCACCAGTAGTGGCCAGAACACACTGTGTGGCTGACCCACCACCAGTAGTGGCCAGAACACACTGTGTGGCTGGCCCACCACCAGTAGAAACCCGAACACACTGTGTGGCTGACCCACCACCAGTAGAAACCCGAACACACTGTGTGGCTGACCCACCACCAGTAGAAACCCGAACACACTGTGTGGCTGATCCACCACCAGTAGAAACCCGAACACAGTGTGTGGCTGACCCACCACCAGTAGTGGCCAGAACACACTGTACGGCTGACCCACCACCAGTATTGGCCAGAACACACTGTGTGGCTGACCCACCACAAGAAGAAACCCAAACACACTGTGTGGCTGACCCATCACCAGAAGAAACCACAACACAGTGTGTGGCTGACCCACCACCAGTAGAAACCCGAACACACTGTGTGGCTGACCCACCACCAGTAGAAACCCGAACACACTGTGTGGCTGACCCACCACCAGTAGTGGTCAGAACACACTGTACGGCTGACCCACCACCAGTATTGGCCAGAACACACTGTTTGGCTGACCCACCACCAGTAGTGGCCAGAACACACTGTGTGGCTGACCCACCACCAGTACTGGCCAGAACACACTGTGTGGCTGACCCACCACCAGTAGAAACCCGAACACACTGTGTGGCTGACCCACCACCAGTAGTGGTCAGAACACACTGTGTGGCTGACCCACCACCGGTAGAAACCCGAACACACTGTGTGGCTGACCCACCACAAGAAGAAACCCGAACACACTGTGTGGCTGACCCACCACCGGTAGAAACCCGAACACACTGTGTGGCTGACCCACCACAAGAAGAACCCCGAACACACTGTGTGGCTGACCCACCACAAGAAGAAACCCAAACACACTGTGTGGCTGACCCACCACCAGTAGAAACCCGAACACACTGTGTGGCTGACCCACCACCAGTAGTGGTCAGAACACACTGTGTGGCTGACCCACCACCGGTAGAAACCCGAACACACTGTGTGGCTGACCGACCACCAGTAGTGGTCAGAACACACTGTGTGGCTGACCCACCACCGGTAGAAACCCGAACACACTGTGTGGCTGACCCACCACCAGTAGAAATCCGAAGACACGGTGTGGCTGACCCACCACCAGTAGTGGTCAGAACACCACCAGTAGAAACCCGAACACACTGTGTGGCTGACCCACCACGAGTAGAGGCCAAAACATACTGTGTGGCTGACGCACCACGAGTAGAGGCCAGAACATTATGTGTGGCTGACCTACCAACAGTAGTGGTCAGAACACCACCAGTAGAAACCCGAACACACTGTGTGGCTGACCCACCACCAGTAATGGTCAGAACATACTGTGTGGCTGACCCACCACGAGTAGAGGCCAAAACATACTGTGTGGCTGACCCACCACGAGTAGAGGCCCGAACACAGTGTGTGGCTGACCCACCACCAGTAGAACCCCGAACACACTGTGTGGCTGACCCACCACCAGAAGAAACCCGAACACACTGTGTGGCTGACCCACCACCAGTAGAAACCCGAACACACTGTGTGGCTGACCCACCACCAGAAGAAACCCGAACACACTGTGTGGCTGACCCACCACCAGTAGAAACCCGAACACACTGTGTGGCTGACCCACCACCAGAAGAAACCCGAACACACTGTGTGGCTGACCCACCACCAGTAGAAACCCGAACACACTGTGTGGCTGACCCACCACCAGTAGAAACCCGAACACACTGTGTGGCTGACCCACCACCAGTAGAACCCCGAAAACACTATGTGGCTGACCCACCACCAGTAGAAATCCGAAGACACGGTGTGGCTGACCCACCACCAGTAGAAACCCGAACACACTGTGTGGCTGACCCACCACCAGAAGAAACCCGAACACACTGTGTGGCTGACCCACCACCAGTAGAAACCCGAACACACTGTGTGGCTGACCGACCACCAGTAGAAACCCGAACACACTGTGTGGCTGACCCACCACCAGTAGAACCCCGAAAACACTATGTGGCTGACCCACCACCAGTAGAAATCCGAAGACACGGTGTGGCTGACCCACCACCAGTAGAAACCCGAACACACTGTGTGGCTGACCCACCACCAGAAGAAACCCGAACACACTGTGTGGCTGACCCACCACCAGTAGAAACCCGAACACACTGTGTGGCTGACCCACCACCAGAAGAAACCCGAACACACTGTGTGGCTGACCCACCACCAGTAGAAACCCGAACACACTGTGTGGCTGACCCACCACCAGTAGAAACCCGAACACACTGTGTGGCTGACCCACCACCAGTAGAACCCCGAAAACACTATGTGGCTGACCCATGTCCAGTAGAAATCCGAAGACACGGTGTGGCTGACCCACCACCAGTAGAAACCCGAACACACTGTGTGGCTGACCCACCACCAGAAGAAACCCGAACACACTGTGTGGCTGACCCACCACCAGTAGAACCCAGAACACACTGTGTGGCTGACTCACCACCAGTAGAAACCCGAACACACTGTGTGGCTGACCCACCACCAGTGGAAACCCGAACACACTGTGTGGCTGACCCACCACCAGTAGAAACCCGAACACACTGTGTGGCTGACCCACCACCAGTAGTGGCCAGAACACACTGTGTGGCTGACCCACCACCAGTAGTGGTCAGAACACCACCAGTAGAAACCCGAACACACTGTGTGGCTGGCCCACCACCAGTAGTGGTCAGAACACCACCAGTAGAAACCCGAACACAGTGTGTGGCTGACCCACCACCAGTAGTGGTCAGAACACCACCAGTAGAAACCCGAACACACTGTGTGGCTGACCCACCACCAGTAGAAACCCGAACACACTGTGTGGCTGACCCACCACCAGTAGAAACCCGAACACACTGTGTGGCTGACCCACCACAAGAAGAAACCCAAACACACTGTGTGGCTGACCCACCACCAGTAGAAACCCGAACACACTGTGTGGCTGGCCCACCACCAGTATTGGCCAGAACACACTGTGTGGCTGAGCCACAACCAGTAGTGGCCAGAACACACTGTGTGGCTGACCCACCACCAGTAGAAACCCGAACACACTGTGTGGCTGACCCACCACCAGTAGAGGCCAGAACATACTGTGTGGCTGACCCACCACGAGTAGAGGCCCGAACACAGTGTGTGGCTGACCCACCACCAGTAGAAACCCGAACACACTGTGTGGCTGACCCACCACCAGTAGAAACCCGAACACACTGTGTGGATGACCCACGACCAGTAGTGGTCAGAACATAGTGTGGCTGACCCACCACGAGTAGAGGCCCGAAGCGACTGCTGTGTCTACAAACAGATTTCGCTCACAGCTGGTCGTCCGGTATGGCAATCTTTGTTTATTGTCCCGGTGTTCTGCTATAAGATAAGTAGGCTGGCATGCAACCGTGGTAAGGCTGTTGGTCACCAGTCACTCAGTCTCCATATGTCACCTCGCAGAGGTCGACCGAAGCCACGTGACGCATCACGTGGTTTTGTAACCCGCCTGAATTAAAGGCTACGTCCGGAGTGATGGTTTGGTCGCAATGTCTTTGATACTTGATGTAGTTTTGTCAGTACCGTATGCATTTTAACAGCATCATTGTGTTTACGTTAACATATGAAGTAGACATCTGGGGTTACAGAGTTATAGAAGTGCTTGGCAGATTTATTGAGGTTATTTACATTGAAATCTCTATAAACCAAGTATGCTTGGCACAAAGCGGTGTTTTCGGTTGATTCTCTAACACGTGTCAACACGCTGTGGATGCTCCATCCGCACCGTTCCAGCATGGGACTTGGCTGTGTCAATATTTACTAGACAGTATGAAATGAAATGAAATAAATTAGTGTCTTAGGCCGCTTCTGGGCCAAGGATGAATGACGAGTGAATGGAACATGAGGCAGACTAGGTGCACGAGTCCGGAGTCGAACCCCAGACCTATTGTGCAGTGGTCTCTTGCTCAAACCACTACACCAGTGGGAGGGAGTGCCCCGCCGCCAGAAAGCTCCCCCCCCCCCTCCCCTTTGTTTGTCTCCTCCGAAATAATGCGTTGCAACAGTTAATCTCGGAACCTACGAGACTTCCTGATAAAACGGAGTCTCTGTTAGATCGTATAATTACTGACTCGCCAGGCTATGTGACGGATTGTGGTACTTCAACTCCCGTATGTACAACAGATCATCACGGCGTCTACTGTGTCTTAAAATGGTGTGTTCCAAGAAACCTTATAAGAGGCGTATTTATGACTATTCTGCTGCTGACTATATCCGATGACGATACACTCTGCCTTCTACCCAATGGGACTTCAGCCAAAGTGATGTTAATGACAGTGTTAACCCATGTATTATTACGGAAATACGCTAATATCGTACCCGTACCTAAAAGGGCGATCGAAATCGTACAGAAAATTACCGACCGATCTCCCTCCTGCCATGTATTCTAAAATACTAACCTGAAGAGACGCTGGTTTAAAAAAAAAAAAATTAACAACCAATCAGCTGCTATATCTCGTAAATGAGATTTGCAAAGGCCTGGAGTAAAATCATGATGTGTTGCTTATATTCTTCGATGTATCCAAGGCACAGACACGGAAACAGACACCGTATATGGTAGTTAGTAAGAAGTTACATAGACCAGAACCACTGTAAGTTGTTGACCTCAACAGGAGTGTCAAGCTGCTAATTTATAAATCGTACATTCGACCGCATTTAGAGTTAAGCCGCAGGGTCCATGGTGGTAACCTTACTACGGAGCAGTCTACGGTCTTTGCTGAGTATGACAATTGCTTATAGACATACTTCGCATGATAAGTTGTTACGCGAAAATGGTACAGAGCCCCTCGCCCTGCGGCGGCGGTATTTGGCCCTCTGTCATCTGTATAAGGTAATTCACGGTCCTGCTCCCACCTACCTCAAAAATCTACTGCCTCCATTTGTAGGTCACATTTCACGATATCCACTTCAAAATTCCCACAACCTAGCCATCCCAATCACTTGTAAAACGCATGTCAAGCAATCCTTTTGGCATGCTCCATATCATTGGAAATTCAAAAATCGTCATCTATTAAGGCATTCAAACGTAAGCTGAAGGACACCCAGTGCTACAGGCGAAACAAACTGTACCAATTCCAGCTAAACGAGTTAGAAACCCGAATAGAACAAATTATGGTTTTATTGAGCAAAGCAACTGTCCGCTCGCTATGCATGGCTAAACTTGAAGACAAAATGCACTTTTTTCTCCTATGTCCCAATTTCACGGATATTAGAAAATGTTTTTAGAGTCTGTTGAGTTATTGCTCTTGTAATGTGAATCTGATGTAGGCCTAACTAGCCCCCCTAACATAAATCCCGCATCCGGGAAAGAACTATAAATCCTGACCAATCTCCGCATGTACGGTAGCCGCGATTTAAGCTTTTCTCCAAATTGTTTATTATTTGAAAAAATCATCTGTTCATTATCGCGAGCAAACGGTCATTATACTTAATTATACTTAAATTTTGATCCAAACTTTTTGTCAATATTTATATTAGATTATGAAATCTGGACTAGGCTTTCACGACCGCAAAGTGAGAGGTGAACATTTATGTGTGCATGTCCCTATTGTAAACCTCTCTAAATAAATAAAGCTTAAAAAAAAGCCTCCCCCTTCCCACACACACCATATCCATTCTTGTGTTGCGTGTTGCCTTGCAGCGGGAGGCAACCTTGTGTACTCGGCCCCGACAAGCGCTGGCAAGACGATGGTGGCGGAGCTGCTGATGCTGAAGCGAGTGATGGAGACTAAGAAAAAGGCTATCTTCATCCTACCCTTCGTCTCCGTGGCCAGGGAGAAGATGCACTACCTACAGGTCGGATGCATTTCTTTTTATGTAGATCTAGTGTGATACAGTGCCTGTTTCACTCACCCCACAGGGCCTGTACCGGGGTGATAAGATGCCTGTATTAGGGTGATAAAGTGCCTGTACCAGTGACTGTACCAGGGTGATAAAGTGTCTGTACCAGTGACTGTACCAGGGTGATAAAGTGTCTGTACCAGGGTGATAAAGTAGCTGTACCAGGGTGATAAAGTGCCTGTACCAGGGTGATCAAGTAGCTGTACCAGGGTGATAAAGTACCTGTACCAACTTGATAAAGAACCTGTATCAGGGTGATGAAGTGCCTGTACCAGGGTGATAAATTGCCTGTACCAGGGTGATAAAGTACTTGTGCCAGTGTGATAAAGTGCCTGTGCCAGGGTGATAGTGCCTGTACCAGGGTGATAAAGTACCTGTACCAGTCACTCCTCAGACTCTGTACCAGAGTGATAGTGACTGTACCAGGGTGATAAGTGCCTGTACCAGGGTGATAAAGTACCTGTACCAGGGTGATAACATGCCTGTATGAGGGTTATAAAGTGCCTGTACCAGAGTGATAACGTGCCTGTACCAGGGTGATAAAGTGCCTGTACCAGGGTGACAAAGTGCCTGTACCAGGGTGATAAAGTGCTTGTACCAGGGTGATAAAGCGCCTATACCGGTCACTCCGCAAGCTCTGTACTAGAGTGATAAAGTACCTGTACCAGGGTGATAATGGGATTGTACCAGGGTGACAAAGCGCCTATACCGGTTACTCCGCAGGCTCTGTGCCAGAGTGATAAAGTACCTGTACCTGGGTGATAAAGTGCCGGTACCAGGGTGATAAAGTGCCTGTACCTGGGTGATAAAGCGCCTATACCGGTCACTCCGCAAGTTCTGTACCAGAGTGATAAAGTATCTGTACCTGGGTGATAAAGTGCCTGTACCTGGGTGATAAAGTGCCTGTACCTGGGTGATAAAGTGCCGGTACCAGGGTGATAAAGTACCTGTACCAGGGTGATAAAGTGCCTGTACTAGAGTGATAAAGTACCTGTACTACAGTGATAAAGTGCCTGTACGAGGGTGATAACGTGCCCGTACCAGGATACCGTTAGTGGAGACCACACCTCAGTACAGGGCACTCCCCTCCCGTTAGTGGAGACCAGACCTCAGTACAGGGCACTCCCCTACCGTTAGTGGAGACCACACCATAGTACAGGGCACTCCCCTACCGTTAGTGGAGACCGCACTTCAGTACAGGGCACTCCCCTACAGTTAGAGGAAACCAGACCTCAGTACAAGGCACTCCCCTACCGTTAAAGGAGACCACACCTCAGTACAGGGCACTCCCCTCCCGTTAGTGGAGACAACACCTCAGTACAGGGCACTCCCCTACCGTCAGTGGAGACCACACTGCAGTACTGGGCACTCCCCTACCGTTAGTGGAGACCACATCTCAATACAGGGCACTCCCCTACCGTTAGTGGAGACCAGACCTCAGTACAGGGCACTCCCCTACCGTTAGTGGAGACCACACCTCAGTACAGGGCACTCCCCTACCGTTAGTGGAGACCGCACCTCAGTACAGGGCACTCCCCTACCGTTAGAGGAAACCAGACCTCAGTACAGGGCACTCCCCTACTGTTAGTGGAGACCACACCTCAGTACAGGGCACTCCCCTACCGCTAGTAGAGACCACACCTCAGTACAGGGCACTCCCCTACCGTTAGTGGAGACCACACCTCAGTACAGGGCACTCCCCTACCGTTGGTGGAGACCACGCCGCTTCCTTCCCGTTAGTGGAGACAACTCCTCAGTACAGGGCACTTCCCTACCGTTAGTGGAGACCACACCTCAGTCCAGGGCACTCCCCTACCGTTAGTGGAGACCACACCTCAGTACGGGGCACTCCCCTACCGTTAGTGGAGACCAGACCTTAGTACAGGGCACTCCCCTACCGTTAGTGGAGACCACACCTCAGTACGGGGCACTCCCCTACCGTTAGTGGAGACCACACCTCAGTACAGGGCACTCCCCTATCGTTAGTGGAGACCACACCTCAGTACAGGGCACTCCCCTACCGTCAGTGGAGACCACACCTCAGTACGGGCCACTCCCCTACCGTTAGTGGAGACCACACCTCAGTACTGGGCACTCCCCTACCGTTAGTGGAGACCACACCTCAGTACAGGGCACTCCCCTACCGTTAGTGGAGACCACACCTCTGTACAGGGCACTCCCCTACGGTTAGTGGAGACCACACCTCAGTACAGGGCACTCCCCTACCGTTAGTGGAGACCACACCTCAGTACAGGGCACTCCCCTACCGTTAGAGGAGACCACACCTCAGTACAGGGCACTCCCCTACCGTTAGTGGAGACCACACCTCAGTACAGGGCACTCCCCTACCGTTAGTGGAGACCAGACCTTAGTACAGGGCACTCCCCTACCGTTAGTGGAGACCACACCTCAGTACGGGGCACTCCCCTACCGTTAGTGGAGACCACACCTCAGTACAGGGCACTCCCCTATCGTTAGTGGAGACCACACCTCAGTACAGGGCACTCCCCTACCGTTAGTGGAGACCACACCTCAGTCCAGGGCACTCCCCTACCGTTAGTGGAGACCACACCTCAGTACAGGGCACTCCCCTATCGTTAGTGGAGACCACACCTCAGTACAGGGCACTCCGCTACCGTTAGAGGAGACCACATCTCAGTACAGGGCACTCCCCTACCGTTAGTGGAGACCACACCTCAGTACAGGGCACTCCCCTACCGTTAGTGGAGACCACACCTCAGTCCAGGGCACTCCCCTATCGTTAGTGGAGACCACACCTCAGTACAGGGCACTCCCCTACCGTTAGTGGAGACCACACCTCAGTACAGGGCACTCCCCTACCGTTAGTGGAGACCACACCTCAGTACAGGGCACTCCCCTACCGTTAGTGGAGACCAGACCTCAGTACAGGGCACTCCCTAACCGTTAGTGGAGACCACACCTCAGTACAGGGCACTCCCCTACCGTTAGTGGAGACCACACCTCAGTACAGGGCACTCCCCTACCGTTAGTGGAGACCACACCTCAGTCCAGGGCACTCCCCTACCGTTAGTGGAGACCACACCTCAGTACAGGGCACTCCCCTACCGTTAGTGGAGACCACACCTCAGTACAGGGCACTCCCCTACCGTTAGTGGAGACCACACCTCAGTACAGGGCACTCCCCTACCGTTAGTGGAGACAACACCACGTTACAGGGCACTCCCCTACCGTTAGTGGAGACAACACCACGTTACAGGGCACTCCCCTACCGTTAGTGGAGACCACACCTCAGTCCAGGGCACTCCCCTACCGTTAGTGGAGACCACACCTCAGTACAGGGCACTCCCCTACCGTTAGTGGAGACCACACCTCAGTACAGGCCACTCCCCTACCGTTAGAGGAGACCACACCTCAGTACAGGGCACTCCCCTACCGTTAGTGGAGACCACACCTCAGTACAGGCCACTCCCCTACCGTTAGTGGAGACCACACCTCAGTACAGGGCACTCCCCTACCGTTAGTGGAGACCACACCTCAGTACAGAGCACTCCCCTACCGTTAGAGGAGACCACACCTCAGTACGGGCCACTCCCCTACCGTTAGTGGAGACCACACCTCAGTACAGAGCACTCCCCTACCGTTAGTGCAGACCACACCTCAGTCCAGGGCACTCCCCTACCGTTAGTGGAGACCACACCTCAGTACAGGGCACTCCCCTACCGTTAGTGGAGACAACACCACGTTACAGGGCACTCCCCTACCGTTAGTGGAGACCACACCTCAGTACAGGGCA
This sequence comes from Arenicola marina, assembly GCA_964019135.1. Taxonomy (NCBI): domain Eukaryota; kingdom Metazoa; phylum Annelida; class Polychaeta; family Arenicolidae; genus Arenicola; species Arenicola marina. The sequence continues at coordinate 52,333,622 of OZ025248.1, read as the reverse complement.
CTCCCCTACCGTTAGTGGAGACAACACCACGTTACAGGGCACTCCCCTACCGTTAGTGGAGACAACACCACGTTACAGGGCACTCCCCTACCGTTAGTGGAGACCACACCTCAGTACAGGGCACTCCCCTACCGTTAGTGGAGACCACACCTCAGTGCAGGGCACTCCCCTACCGTTAGTGGAGACCACACCCCAGTACAGGGCACTCCCCTACCGTTAGTGGAGACCACACCTCAGTGCAGGGCACTCCCCTACCGTTAGTGGAGACCACACCTCAGTACAGGGCACTCCCCTACCGTTAGTGGAGACCAGACCTCAGTACAGGGCACTCCCCTACCGTTAGTGGAGACCACACCTCAGTACAGGGCACTCCCCTACCTTTGGGTAGGCCCCTAAGTACAAGTGGCAGAACGCAGTTTCGCGACTGCGCGTTAATGGCTGGTTAACAGCCCAGCGTGTCAAGTCAAGTAATTTCTTCGCCACCAAGGGACCTACCTGATACCCTATACCGGCTACGTGCGGTATCCGAGACTCCAGGCCGTTCCTATAACAGGACGGCTAATTCATGCAGCTGTGTGTTTATTTATTTGTCCTGGTGCGGCGACCAGCATGTTTGGTGGTCGATCGACCAGGTGCCAGGCTTGATGCTGCGTGTGGCAAAGCAAATACTGTGCAAACTATAACCTAAACTTCTAGATAGACAAACAGGATGTTAAACATATTAAGGTTCGGCATGTTCGCCACATACGATAATAAAATATCTCACAGAATATACACGTGGAATATAGCCACAGGCTCTTACCAGGGTGATAAAAGTGCCTGTACCAGGGTGATACAGTGCCTGTATGGCTCACTCCGTAGACTCTGTGCCATGGTGATGAAGTGTTTGTACCAGGGTGATAAAGTGTGCACCAGGGTGATCAAGTGTGTACCAGGGTGATAAAATGTCTGTACCGCTCACTCGGCAGGCTCTGTACCAGGGTGATAAAGTGCCTGTACCAGGACTTTAAGGTGCCTATGCCACTCACTTAGCATGCTCTGTACCAGGGCGTTAAAGTGCCTGTACCAGGGTGATAAAGTGTGCACCAGGGTGATCAAGTGTGTACCAGGGTGATAAGATGCCTGTACCGCTCACTCCGCAGGTTCTGTAGCAGGGTGATAAAGTGCCTGTACCGCCCACTTTGCAGGTTCTGTACCAGGGTGATAAAGTGCCTGTACCAGGGTGATAAAGTGTCTCTACCGCTCACTCCGCAGGTTCTGTACCAGGGTGATAAAGTGATTGTACCAGGGTGATAAAGTGCGTGTACCAGGGTGATAAAGTGCCTGTACCAGGGTGATAAAGTGCCTGTACCAAGGTGATAAAGTGCCTGTACCGCTCACTCCGCATGCTTTGTACCAGGGGGATAAAGTGTCTGTACCAGGATGATCAAGTGTCTCTGCCAGGGTGATAAAGTACCTGTGATAGGGTGATAAACGTGATAAAGTACCTGTACCAGGGTGATAAAGTGCCTGTGATAGGGTGATAAACGTGATAAAGTACCTGTACCGCTCACTCTGCAGGCTCTGTACCAAGGTCATAAAGTGTCTGTACCAGGGTGATAATGTGCCTGTACCGCTTACTCTGCATGCTCTGTACCAGGGCGATAAAGAGCCCGTACCATGGTTATAAAGTGACTGTACCGCTCACCCCGCAGGCTCTGTACCAGGACGCCGGGGTCCGTGTGGATGGCTACATGGGCAGCCTGAACCCGGCGGGCGGCTTCAGCGGGCTGGACGTGGCTGTGTGCACTATGGAGAAGGCCAACAGCCTCATCAACCGGCTGATGGAGGAAGGCGCCCTGGGCCAGCTGGGTAGGCTGGGGACGTGTATGACGGGTGGCGACCTTGCTGATACTGGTCGAGAATGTGATAATGTGATATTATTTCACTTTGACATTACGCTACAGATTATGTTCTTTAGTAAGATATTATATCGCATTGACATTATATTACTTTGCCATGTTCATGTGCTGTTACGTTATGTTCTTTAGTAAGACATTATATCACACTGACATTATATTACTTTGCCATGTTCTTGTGCTGTTACGTTATGTTCTTTAGTAAGACATTATATCATATTGACATTATATTACTTTGCCATTCCTGTGCTGTTACTTTATGCTCTTTAGTAAGATCTTATATCACATTGACATTACGCTATATATTATGTCCTTTAGTAAGACACTAAATGTCATTGACATTATATTACTTTGCCTTTGACATTGTGATCCAGGGATTATGGTGGTGGACGAGCTGCACATGGTGGGAGACTCCCATCGAGGCTACTTGTTGGAACTCTTACTCACCAAAGTCAGATACGTCACGTCCAGACTGACTGAAGGCTGCGAAGGGTAAAGACATCCTGTACTTTACAGCGCGGAGGGCCTCTCTGGTGTAGTGGTTAGCGTACTATACTCACCAAAATCCGATACGTCACGTCCAGACTGACTGAAGGCTGCAAAGGATAAAGACATCCTGTACTTTACAGCGCGGAGAGCCTCTCTGGTGTTACAGTAGTGGTTAGCGTACTATACTCACCAAAATCAGATACGTCACGTCCAGACCCATTTAGGTTTTTAAAAAAAAGTATTTTATTTACTCTTCTTTATTATGTTTTTTTTATTTTACTGTAAAAATTCATTTCTTTATTTACATTACATTACATTTAAATTAGTTTTTTTTGTTCTGTTTTTTTTTCATATAAATTATATATTGAAGTCATTTTGTTTTTAGGAATGCTGACAATGTAGGCGTACAGATCATCGGGATGAGTGCCACGTTACCTAACCTGGACCTGTTGGCCAGGTGGCTGGACGCCGACCTCTACCGGACTGACTACAGACCCGTGCCCCTCACAGAGATGGTCAAGGTCGGAAACGACATCTATGATAACGAAATGAAGAAAATTCGCAGCATGGATACGACCCTGACCTTCCAGGGCGACGAGGAACGCTTGATTCCCTTGTGTCTGGAGACCATTTTGGGCGGCCATTCCGTGTTGGTCTTCTGCCCGACCAAGAATTGGTGCGAGAAGCTGGCCAATTCCATTGCTAAGGAGTTCTATGGGATTCGGAGAAAGGCGCTGGCGAACGGCAAAGGTACCTTTATTCTTAATTCGTTACCGTTGCTATTGGAGATCGGGTCTATCCCCGATTTACCGGCACTTCTGGGAGTCTGGCGACTGGGCGCTGTAGCGGGGGTGGGGGAGGGGAGGGGTTGGCCTTACCAGCAGTATAGGGGGGAGGGGCAGGGGCGTGTGTAGGAATTCTTAAAAGGGGGGGCACAATAAACAGAAACATGAAAGAAATGCGTGTAAAGGCCCGAGACGTAGGTGACCTTGGTGCATTAGTGTCTGAAAGGGGGGGGGGGCACGTGCTTCCTGTACGTGCCCCCCCTGGACACGCCCATGTGGGGGTAGGCCGCTTTACCAGCAGTAGGGGGGGGGGGGTAGGCCGCCTTACCAGCAGTAGGGGGGGTAGGCCGCCTTACCAGCAGTAGGGGGGGGTAGGCCGCCTTATCAGCAGTAGGGGGGGGCGGGGGGGTAGGCCGCCTTACCAGCATTAGGGGATGGGGGGTGGAGGCGGCTTTACCAGCAATAGGGGGGGGGCACCTTACCAGCATTAGGGGGGGTAGGCCACCTTACCAGCAGTAGGGGGGGGGGGGTAGGCCGCTTCACCAGCAGTAGGGGGGGTAGGCCGCTGGACCAGCAGTGGGGGGGGGGGGGAAGGGTAGGCCGCCTTACCAGCAGTAGGTGGGGGCGGGGGGGTAGGCCGCCTTACCAGCATTAGGGGATGGGGGGTGGAGGCGGCTTTACCAGCAATAGGGGGGGGGTAAGCCACCTTACCAGCAGTAGGGGGGGGGGGGGGTAGGCCGCTTCACCAGCAGTAGGGGGGGTAGGCCGCTGGACCAGCAGTGGGGGGGGGGAGGGTAGGCCGCCTTACCGGCAGTAGGGGGAGGCGGGGGGGTAGGCCGCCTTACCAGCATTAGGGGATGGGGGGTGGAGGCGGCTTTACCAGCAATAGGGGGGGAGGCCACCTTACCAGCATTAGCGGGGGGTAGGCCACCTTACCAGCAATAGGGGGGGGGGGGTAGGCCGCTTCACCACCAGTAGGGGGGGTAGGCCGCTGGACCAGCAGTGGGAGAGGGGGGGGGGTAGGCCGCCTTACCAGCAGTAGGGGGGGGGGGGGTAGGCCACCTTACCAGCAGTAGGGGGGGGGGATAGCTCACTTTACCAGCAGTATGGGGGGGGGTAGGCCGCTGGACCAGCAGTATGGGAGGGTAGGCCGCTGGACCAGCAGTAGGGGGGGGTGGGTAGGCCGCTTTACCAGCAGTAGGGGGGGGTAGCCCACTTTACCAGCAGTATGGGGCTGTAGGCCGCTGGACCAGCAGTAGGGGGGGGGTAGGCCGCTTTACCAGCAGTAGGGGGGGTGGGTAGGCCGCTTGACCAGGAGTAGTGGTGGGGTAGGCCGCTTGAACGGCGCTTCTGGGAGTATGGCGACTAGACGCTGTTGTATTTACCGAGAAATATTTGTTTGCATTTTACAATGCGCACTATTTCTGAGAGTCATCAATAACTTTGGTCTTATCTGTTATATGCCTCGTTAAGTATCTCGTACGTGTTATTATGTCTTCAGGATTGGCGGAGGGATCAAAAGTTTCTAATGTTAAACTGGATGAAGGAGCGCTTCGTGACGTCATAGAACAGCTGCGACGTGCTCCGGTTGGTCTGGACGAAGTGCTAGGGCGCGTGGTGCCTCAAGGAGTGGCATATCACCATGCCGGTCAGTACAGGGCCCCCCACTCCCAATGCACCCGCCCATCGCCACACCGGTCAGTACAGACCCCCATACACCAGCCTTCCTTCCACCACAAGGGCCGGCCCGATAGCTCAATGGGCTAAAGCGCTCGCCTTAAGTGCTCTGGTCACCTGAGAGCCTAAAGGCACGTGGATCGGTGGTTCACGCCCCGCTGTGACCATGCCTGTGTGATCGCAGGATAAAGATCTCATGTCCTTCTTCGCAAAGAGTAGGGGGTTACCCCCGGGGACATGTCTCCACTCTCCCTTCCTTCTCCCAATGACACGATATGACCAGAATTGTTTAAAGCGTCCTGAATATACAACCCACCAAATCCTTCACCACACCTCTCACTACAGACTACACTTCCAGGTCTGACGTTTGACGAGCGCGACATCATCGAGGGTGCCTTCCGCGGGGGTGCCCTGCGGGTGCTGGTGGCCACCTCCACCCTGTCCTCGGGGGTCAACTTACCCGCCCGCCGGGTCCTCATCCGCACCCCCATCTTCCACGGCCGACTGATCGACACCCTCACCTATAAACAGATGGCGGGACGCGCCGGCCGCAAGGGAATTGACACCTGTGGTTAGTGTCTACTGCTACATCTACTGATCCTATTGAAGTGGGTAAAAACGTTAATATAATCGTGAGGCCTTAGTAATGTTTTGGTCCTGAAAGCAACGTTGCAAAACACGACACGTCTTAGAGAACAACGGCTTGCAATCCGGTCCACAGTAAATTCAAGCGCCGCGCCATTTTGCCAAAGAGCGTGACGTCGTGGATGATCATACATGTGGCGCCCACATGCGGTTGAATTTGGGTTTATCTCGCTTGTCCAGGGGCGAGCGGAAACGCGTGAAAAGATATACCGTGCCTTGCTTCGCGCTGGAATTGTTAAAATTCCAAGCCGCACAGTACACCATCTCTTCTAGAAATTAGGCACGAGAACCACTTTCGATTTAGCAACTCAAACTTCAGCAGATTGTACCCGTCTAATATAAGTGCTTAGACTATAAACTGCGGTGTTTTATAGTGTATTGAATATGAGCGTAGTTAGGTAAACATCGCCCGTTTCGCTATTTCCGGTTTAGGTCTCGCTCTCTGATTGGCTAGCGCCAGCCACGCCCACCAAGAGAGCTGCGCCCGGGAAAGCTGCGCTTTCTCGACAGGCGGTCGCTTCAACAACTTAAAAATTGCGACCAACAGGGGCGTCACAGAAATCTGCGCTTTGGAGGGTTGACGCATGGATAACAAATAAACGCTTGGGTCAGCTACAAGGGCTAATATTTTTATTTCCTTTAATGTTTTCTATTGCCAATGCTACTATGCTTCTTTATATGTGTTTCTCGTTCCAGGTGAGAGCATTTTAGTGTGCAAGGCCAACGAAAAGAGCAAAGCTGTCCAGCTAGTCAAGTCACAGTTACCTCCAGTACACAGCTGTCTGGCCCAGGCCAGAGCGGACAGCCTGAGTTCAAGCTTGAAGAGAGCCATTCTGGAGGTAAGCGACCAGTACACCGCTGTCTAGCCCAGGCCAGAGCGGACAGCCTGAGTTCAAGCTTTAAGAGAGCCATTCTGGAGGTAAGTGACCAGTACACAGCTGTCTGGCCCAGGCCAGAGCGGACAGCCTGAGTTCAAGCTTGAAGAGAGCCATTCTGGAGGTAAGCGACTAGTACACCGCTGTCTAGCCCAGGCCAGAGCGGACAGCCTGAGTTCAAGCTTTAAGAGAGCCATTCTGGAGATAAGCGACCAGTACACAGCTGTCTGGCCCAGGCCAGAGCGGACAGCCTGAGTTCAAGCTTTAAGAGAGCCATTCTGGAGGTAAGTGACCAGTACACAGCTGTCTGGCCCAGGCCAGAGCGGACAGCCTGAGTTCAAGCTTGAAGAGAGCCATTCTGGAGATAAGTGACCAGTACACAGCTGTCTGGCCCAGGCCAGAGCGGACAGCCTGAGTTCAAGCTTTAAGAGAGCCATTCTGGAGGTAAGCGACCAGTACACAGCTGTCTGGCCCAGGCCAGAGCGGACAGCCTGAGTTCAAGCTTTAAGAGAGCCATTCTGGAGATAAGTGACCAGTACACAGCTGTCTGGCCCAGGCCAGAGCGGACAGCCTGAGTTCAAGCTTGAAGAGAGCCATTCTGGAGATAAGTGACCAATACACAGCTGTCTGGCCCAGGCCAGAGCGGACAGCCTGAGTTCAAGCTTTAAGAGAGCCATTCTGAAGGTAAGTGACCAGTACACAGCTGTCTGGCCCAGGCCAGAGCGGACAGCCTGAGTTCAAGCTTGAAGAGGGCCATTCTGGAGGTAAGCGACCAGTACACAGCTGTCTGGCCCAGGCCAGAGCGGACAGCCTGAGTTCAAGCTTGAAGAGAGCCATTCTGGAGGTAAGCGACCAGTACACCGCTGTCTGGCCCAGGCCAGAGCGGACAGCCTGAGTTCAAGCTTGAAGAGAGCCATTCTGGAGATAAGTGACCAGTACACAGCTGTCTGGCCCAGGCCAGAGCGGACAGCCTGAGTTCAAGCTTGAAGAGAGCCATTCTGGAGATAAGTGACCAGTACACAGCTGTCTGGCCCAGGCCAGAGCGGACAGCCTGAGTTCAAGCTTGAAGAGAGCCATTCTGGAGATAAGTGACCAGTACACAGCTGTCTGGCCCAGGCCAGAGCGGACAGCCTGAGTTGAAGCTTGAAGAGAGCCATTCTGGAGGTAAGTGACCAGTACACAGCTGTCTGACCCAGGCCAGACCGGACAGCCTGAGTTCAAGCTTGAAGATTGGACTTTTTGACCTTGACGCTTCCTCTGACAATTGGTGGTCAGTGGTGTGTAAAACTGACTTGTTGACCTTGACGCTCTCTCCAACAGGTGGTGGTCAGTGGCGTGGCCAGTTCACCGGAAGATGTCGCCACCTACGCCCGGTGCACCATGCTGGCTGCGTCTCTCAGGGCGGAAAATACAACAGCCAGCGACGGTTGCCATGGAGACAATGACGGCGCCATAGCAGCGTGTATACAATTTCTGGTGGATAATGAGTTCGTAACCCTGAGACAAGTTGACGGTCACGGTAAGTAACCCTGTATATATATATATATATATATATATATATTATATATGTAGCTCATGCTGGTGGAATAGCAAGACAGACCTATCACTGGTTTATTAATGGATGGAGTAATTAATATAGGACAATGTGTGCCCAGTTGCTCGATTTATTCTGGTCGTGATTGTGATTGGACATCCGCCCCACGTGGTTTGGCTGGCCAATGGCGGGCGGCGTAGCGTGGTCCATGTGGTATGTGGCTGTAACAGCTGGTCTTGGCCCCACAGACCAGTACGTGCCGAGCCAACTGGGGTCGGCGGTCCTAGCCTCCGCCCTCTCCCCCGACGAGGGTCTGGTCGTATTCGCCGAACTCCAGAAAGCCAGGAAGTCCTTCGTCTTGGAGAACGAACTGCATATCATATACCAGGTGATTTATACACCGAGTACCGGCATTTACGTATGTTTTTTTTTTTGTGGCTGTATGTTTTAGTAAACCACAGGTGGCGGGCAATTTTTTTGTATCAATGTTTTAGTACACCCTCATTTCCCGGAAATTGGACTGTCATATACCAAGTGATTTATATCATATACCAGGGGATTTATATCATATACCAAGTGATTTATATCAAATACTAGGGGATTTATATCATATACGAGGGGATTTATATCATATACCAGGTGATTTATATCATATACCAGGTGATTTATATAAGATACTAGGTGATTTATAATATACCAGGTGATTTATATCATATACTGGGTGATTTATGTAATATACCCGGTGACTTATATTATATACCAGGCGATTGATACATGGAACATATATACCAGATAACTTATGGGTTTCTTTATATCCCGCATGCTGGCCATCACAGGTGACCCCTATCTACATGCAGGACCAGTGGGCTGGCCTGGACTGGTACCAGTACCTGTGTGCCTGGGAGCAGCTGCCGCCTGACGTGAGACGGGTGGCCGACCTGGTGGGTGTCCGGGAGGCCTTCCTCCACCGGGCGGTGCGGGGCCGCCTCCCCACCCGTACCGCCGCCGAGGTGCGCGCCGTCAGCATACACAAGCGGTTCTACACGGCCCTGGCGCTGCGGGACCTCGTGGGAGAGGTGCCTCTGGGCGCCATCGCCGCCAAGTACGGCTGTAGCCGGGGCATGCTGCAGTCCCTGCAACAGGCGGCCGCCACATTCGCCGGTGAGCCCCGGGCTGCTGCTGGCAATTTATATAGGCTTTGTGGCAGTTTCTCATTCTTGATTTTGCATTCATAAAAAAACGATTCATATTGATATATTCAGGTATTCAAAGAAAAATATTCCCCCCCGAGAAATCTAGAACATTAGACCATTATCGAGGATAAATTTCGATGACTGACTAGTGACCACCCCTTAATAAATATTAACGGAGAAAGCCACACATTGGCAACAAATGTAGCGCGCATTGGCAAATACAAAAGAAATCGGAACACTGCCTCCCCCCCCCCCTTACCCCACACTTCCCACTGCCCCCCACCTCACACCTCCCGCTCCCCCACCGCAACCCTGCACTCGGCGATGACACCGACCCCCCCCCCCCCACCCTGGTTGCAGGGATGGTGACGGTGTTCTGCAGCCGGCTGGGCTGGTCTCGCCTGGAGCTGCTGCTGTCCCAGTTCCAGAGCCGCCTGTCGTCCGGCGTGCAGCGCGAGCTGGTTGACCTGGTGCGGGTGTCGCTGGTCAACGCCCAGCGAGCTCGCCAGCTGTTCACCGCCGGCTTACAGACCCTGGCCGCCCTGGCCAACGCTGCGCCCGCCAACGTCCAGCGCGTCCTCACCATGGCAGTCCCTTTCGAGAGGTCCGTCCCGCAAACACGTGCTTTATCACCAGGGGCGGTAGCCATCAAAATGGCGTCCGAAAACCACGCCTTTTGGTCGTGGCCTGTCACGCTCTTAGTCGCAGTATTATGAATCACAACACGTTTTTGAATAAGATTCTGGCCCTTTCTTTATTCTAAATTTGATTTTCTGCATTTTCTGTTTCTTTCCGTGAAACGGACTTGAAATGTCACTCAGCGCTAAGTACGGATATGTGACAGGGCAGCGTGTTAATAGGGCATTTTTTTTATTGGCGAAACTGGTGCATCTTGTGTGCGAAAGTATTCCTTTTTGTGTATTACGTCATCAGAATTGAGACATCGCTGCCGTTCTTTGCATTTTAACATATAATAACCCATCTATGTCGTGGGGTCAGATATTCTGTCTGGGATGTTTCTTCGAAAGATCTTCAAAATCATATTGTGTGGAAATGGCTGGATGTATGTATTATCTGTTGTGACACGGCACGTAACGGTCGATATTCAAGGTAACGTGAATGTGAACGCCCTTTTGCTTATATCTCTGGGAGTACCGTGCAATCTGACACGTGGCCAATAGCTGTAAGGATGTTGTTGTCATGGCAGCAAGAAGCAGCACGAGGGTGAGAGTGCGTGGGAGGCGGACGAGCGGCGCCGGGCACGCTGTATCTGGCAGACCGGCAAGCGCGGCCTCACCGAGCGGGAGGCCGCCATCTTGATTGTGGAGGAGGCACGTGGTCTGCTGAAGGAGGACCTGGCGCTGTTGGGCATCCACTGGTCCCCGTCGGCTGGCGGGGACGTCCGGGAGGTCAGGGAACGTGGTAGGTCAGGGAACCGAGTAGGTCAGGGAACCCGTTAGGTTAGGAAACCGGGTAGATTAGGGAGCCTGGTCGGTCAGAGAACCGGGCAAGTCAAGGTACCAGGTAGGTCAGGGAACCGGGTAGGTCAGGGAACCGGGTAGGTCAGAGAACCGGGTAGGTCAGAGAACCGTGTCGGTCAGAGAACCGGGTAGGTCAGGGAACCGGGTAGGTCAGGGAACCGGGTAGGTCAGGGAACCGGGTAGGTCGGAGAACCGTGTCGGTCAGAGAACCGGGTAGTCAGGGAACCGGGTAGGTCAGGGAACCGGGTATGTTGGGGAACCGGGTAGTTCAGGGAACCAGGTAGGTCAGGGAACCGGGTAGGTCAGGGAACCGGGTATGTTGGGGAACCGGGTAGTTCAGGGAACCGTTTAGGTCAGGGAACCGGGTAGGTCAGGGAACCGGGTAGGTCAGGGAACCGGGTAGGTCAGAGAACCGGGTAGGTCAGAGAACCGTGTCGGTCAGAGAACCGGGTAGGTCAGGGAACCGGGTAGGTCAGGGAACCGGGTAGGTCAGGGAACCAGGTAGGTCAGGGAACCGGGTATGTTGGGGAACCGGGTAGTTCAGGGAACCGTTTAGGTCAAGGAACCGGGTAGGTCAGGGAACCGGGTATGTTGGGGAACCGGGTAGGTCAGGGAACCGGGTAGGTCAGGGAACCGGGTAGGTCAGAGAACCGTGTCGGTCAGAGAACCGGGTAGGCCAGGGAACCGGGTATGTTGGGGAACCGGGTAGTTCAGGGAACCGTTTAGGTCAAGGAACCGGGTAGGTCAGGGAACCGGGTATGTTGGGGAACCGGGTAGGTCAGGGAACCGGGAAGGTCCGGGAACCGGGTAGGTCAGAGAACCGGGTAGGTCAGAGAACCGGGTAGGCCAGGGAACCAGGTAGGTCAGAAAACCGGGTAGGTCAGGGAACCGGGTAGGTCAGGGAACCGGGTAGGTCAGAGAACCGTGTCGGTCAGAGAACCGGGTAGGTCAGGGAACCGGGTAGGTCAGGGAACCGGGTAGGTCAGGGAACCGGGTAGGTCAGAGAACCGTGTCGGTCAGAGAACCGGGTAGGCCAGGGAACCGGGTAGGTCAGAGAACCGGGTAGGTCAGGGAACCGGGTAGGTCAGAGAACCGGGTAGGCCAGGGAACCGGGTAGGTCAGCGAACCGGGTAGTTCAGGGAACCGTTTAGGTCAGGGAATCAGGTAGGTCAGGGAACCGGGCAGGTCGGAAAGCCGTGTCGGTCAGAGAACCGGGTAGGTCAGGGAACCGGGTAGGTCAGGGAACCGGGTAGGTCGGGGAACCGGGTAGTTCAGGGAACCGTTTAGGCCAGGGAACCGGGTAGGTCGGGGAACCGGGTAGGTCAGGGAACCAGGTCGGTCAGAGAACCGGGTAGGTCAGGGAACCAAGTCGGTCAGAGAACCAGGTAGGTCAGGGAACCGGGTACGTCAGGGAATCGGGTACGTCAGGGAACCGGGTACGTCAGGGAACCGGGTACGTCAGGGCACCGGGTACGTCAGGGAACACTGGTTGATCAGGGAACTTCGCAATCGGGGGAGTCGCAAATGAATACAAACGGCCTTGGCGAAACCTGCACCACAGTAATGTTTTTGTTGAATTTATTTATTTTGAACGTATTTCTGTTATAATATAACTTTACCTTCCTTTTGGCTTGGCTTCAGTGGAGAAAGATGGAAACCAGAATGACGATTCCAGTGCTTCGGAGAGGAAGAGGTCAAAAAGGAGACGATCAGCGCGTGTCAGTGGATTGGCGGGCGGAGGCCGAGGCGGAGGCGGAGGCGGACAGAGGCCGTCGCTGAACGACGTCCAGAGTCCCCCTGCCTCCGCCCGCCAGGCCAGACCCAATGTGTCCGTCCTCAGCCCGCCGCCCTCCTTTACCAAGGTGACGCCTGAGAGGGGTAGCCGGACGGCTGGCGGGATCGGGATGGGTGGCGGGACCAGGATTGGTGGCGGGACCGGGATGGGTGGCGGGACCGGGATTGGTGGCGGGACCAGGACCGGGGTGGGTGGCGGGACCGGGATGGATGCCGGGACCGGAATGGGTGCCGGGACCGGGATGGGTGCCGGGACGGGGGTGGGTGCCGGGACCGAGATGGGTGCCGGGACGGGGGTGGGTGCCGGGACCGGGATCGGTGGCGGGACCGGGATGAGGGGCGGGACCGGGATGGGTGCCGGGACCGGAATGGGTGGCGGGAGCAGGACCGGCGGCCAGGGTGTTAATAGTGCTAACCTGAAGGCGGTCGCCAAATCTCTGGCGTACCAGGGCAGGGGAGCGGGATCGCCCCACGAGACCCCAAATGGCTTGTCAACCGGCCAGCCTGACGGCGTGTGTAGCCCAGTGCAGACACTGTCTAACAGCGCCAAAAGGAAGGCGGGGTCCTCTGACGCCGAGTGTCCAGTGCTTAAAAAGGAAAACAGGGCACCAGGTACCACAATGGCGTCGGTACGACGTGCCTGTCAAATTAGTAATGGAGCCATCGTCAACGCAGGAGTTGCACCTCGTTCAGAGGTTAACCGGAGTAGATCTATAACTAGCAATGTTGTCACTGTAGCCTCCAGTCTTGACCAATCATCCAGTCCCGCTGACAATGTTGTCACTGTGGTCTCTAGTCTTGGCCAATCCCCTAGTCCAGCTGGCAACGTTGTCACTGTGGCCTCCAGCCTTGGCCAATCATCTCGTCCAGCAGACAATGTTGTCACTGTGGTCTCCAGCCTTGGCCAATCCTCTCGTCCAGCAGACAATGTTGTCACTGTGGTCTCCAGTCTTGGCCAATCCTCTCGTCCACCTGGCAATTCCACTGTAGCCTCTAGTCTTGGCCAATCCCCCAGTCCCGCTAACAATGTTGTTACTATGGCCCTCAGTTTTGGCCAATGCTCTCGTCCATCTGGCAATGTTGTCACTGATCTACCTGGTCCACCTGAGGTCAATGCTAATGTTAACCCCCCGAGATCCAGACGCACAGGTCCTCAAATAAGAGAACACCACGCCGACGATATACGACACAAGACGAGGGCTACTGGTGATGGTATTGTGTCTGATCCCGGGCAGACCGGATCGGGTCGATCTGAGGGCCGACTGACCCCGCTGGAGCCGGACTCCCCCCACCAGGGGGAGGTCAGGCATGAGATGTCTGGTGAACTATACACGGAGGAGCAACAGATGGCTGAGGACAGCCTCTGTCTATCCAAGGACAGCTTCATCCTGGACACGCAGACTCTGAGGCTGATGTCCGACGTGAGCGATGCGAGGACCGGGCACGACATGCCATGCGCACCGCGGCTAACGGACGTCGCGGCCGGGACGGCGCCAGCGTCCGCGCCAGCGCGACCACGTGACCACAGCGTAAGCGACGACGCCCCCTGGCGAGACGCCGGGGAGACGTCTTCGTTTTCCTCCGGCCGATATCACGGCCCGGTCGTCCAGTGTGGGGACCGAGGGACCGTCGCCCGTGATCCCGACCCAGTTATAGGCGGGGACGGCCCACCTAGTGTAGATGGGAGTTTTTCCTTGGCCAATGACACCCGTCGCACCCGGCTTGTGGCGGCGGGTGGTGTGCAGATGGACCACGTGGTGGCGTCCAGCGCTTTCCCGGCCCTCAGAGCGGTGGACAGACGGCGCCGCAGTCAGGTCACCTCACGTCACGTGCTGCTCAGGTCCGCCGACGTCACCCCAGATCACGTCTTGCTCAGGTCCGCCGACGTCACCCCAGATCACGTCTTGCTCAGGTCCGCCGACGTCACTCCGCCTCACCTCGGACACCGGATACCCCTGGACCCCTTGGATGAGGCCGTGCTGCTGAGCAGCTATGCGGAGGCCAGCAGCGGCGACCTGCTCCCCAGCAGCTTCTGCTGGGAGGGGGATTACGACGTGGGTAGGCACGCCGCCGCTGCCGCCGACGACGAGGAGGAGCAGGAGGAGACGGTGGCCATCTTGGGCGACTCCGCTTCTCACTCTGTCGCGGCGGCTGGGAACGGGACGAAGTGCCCCGGAACACGCGCGTACGGCCGTAGGGGGTTACCGCTGTCTGGGGTGGAGGACTCTGGTGGTGGGGGACGCCCCCCCACGGAGGACGATGTGGAGGACGGAGGCTGTCCTCCGGGGCCACCCCGAGGAGAGATATGTGGCGATGGCGGGGTCACCACGGCGCGTAGCGCCGGGGCACCTGGAGGCAGTCCTCTCGGCTGCTATACCGCCCTGCAGGACGATCTGGCCATCGCCCTCAACATGAGTGACACCTTCTCCTGCTCTGTCGCCCCGAGCAACACCGACACTACCGCCCCTGGTGGTGCCTGCTTTAAGCTGCCGCCGCCGCCGCCCCGTGGCGGAAAGACGCATGGCCTAACCGGGGAACCAGCTGGACCCGAAGGCCGTGATACTAGGCACCTGTCAGAGGGTAAGCATGCGCCAGGGGACGAGCTGTCGATGGGCACTCCTGGGGTGGGCGATGTGGCTGGCGGGGAGGACCGACCGGGTGCTGGGAACTCTCTGACGTTCTCCATGCTGGAACAGGCGCTCGACTGTGACATGGACGAGAGCGGTGAGGCGGTGGGGGCCACTGGAGACAACCAGACGGGTAATGAGCGTGTTGTGACTGGAGAGGAGAAGGTTGTTCCTATCCTGGCGGGTGTATCAAAGCGCTCGGACGACGACGGTCTTGTACAAACTGCCGAATTGAAGGAGCCACTAGCAATGAATAATTTGAAAAGCAACCGTTCAGGTCAAACTCAGCGTTTCCAGACAACAGCAGCGCGTCTGTTGTCGTCAGCGAGGAAGCGAAGGAGGGATAGTTCTGGTATTGGTACGTCCCGGGGACCGCCCCCTAAGCACGCTAATGCGCCTGTCGCCCTGTCTTCCGAACCTGTTCCCAAGCGGGCGATAGGGGCAAGATCCGGGCGGGCAACAGGGGAAGGTCCCGGGCGGTTGGCAGGGGAAGGTCCCGGGCGGTCGGCAGGGGAAGGTCCCGGGCGGTCGGCAGGGGAAGGTCCCGGGCGGGCAACAGGGGAAGGTCCTAGGCGGGCAACAGGGGAAGGTCCCGGGCGGGCAACAGGGGAAGGTCCCAGGCGGTCGGCAGGGGAAGGTCCCGGTCGGGCAACAGGGGAAGGTCCCGGGCGGGCAACAGGGGAAGGTCCCAGGCGGTCGGCAGGGGAAGGTCCCGGGCGGGCAACAGGGGAAGGTCCCAGGCGGTCGGCAGGCGAAGGTCCCGGGCGGTCGGCAGGGGAAGGTCCCGGGCGGGCAACAGGGGAAGGTCCCAGGCGGTCGGCAGGGGAAGGTCCCGGGCGGGCAACAGGGGAAGGTCCCAGGCGGGCAACAGGGGAAGGTCCCGGGCGGGCAACAGGGGAAGGTCCCAGGCGGTCGGCAGGGGAAGGTCCCGGGCGGGCAACAGGGGAAGGTCCCGGGCGGGCAACAGGGGAAGGTCCCAGGCGGTCGGCAGGGGAAGGTCCCGGGCGGTCGGCAGGGCAAGGTCTCGGGCGGTCGGCAGGGGAAGGTCCCGGGCGGGCAACAGGGGAAGGTCCCAGGCGGTCGGCAGGGGAAGGTCTCGGGCAGGCAAAAGGGGAAGGTCCCGGGCGGTCGGCAGGGGAAGGTCTCGGGCGGGCGGCAGGGGAAGGTCCCAGGCGGTCGGCAGGGGAAGGGCCGAACGAGTACGTGCCGCCCACTCCCCCCAAGGCGGAGGGTGACGGGCGCGAGGCGGCGGCTGACGGCACGCCGCGCCGGCTCATCGGAGGCGTCACGGGCACGCCCAAGAAGGACAAATCAAAACCAGCCAATCCGAATCAGCCGCCTTCTACGGACGCACATGACGTCACTTCCGGCAAACGACATATCCCTGGGGTGAAGGTCGCCAAGGCCGTGCCACCCACCGGTGGCCGGGCCGCTCGGGGCAACAACAAACACAACGGAAGCATGACGCGTGGAACCCCCAGCGTCGCCCGTAAGGCATCACCTGATCAGATTCACAATGACACATCCCCTGGCCGCGACATCAACCATGCGGAGGATGACGAGCTATCTACGCACTCCCTACCGCTGACCAACCAGTCCTTCAGCATCATTGACGTGGCCGGAAGTAGGGCCTTGTTCAACCACTTCCTGCGTGAGTGGAAGAGCCAATCGTCGTTTAGCTTCAGCGTGGCTTGCATCAAAAAGTCGTCGACTACGGCTCCCAGAGGTCGCATCGGCGCTAACTTCATCCCAGGTAAGCCTCCAGCCCTCATCCTACCCAGCGCGACGGCCAAAAAAACCAACACATAAGTGTACAATTCAATCATTTGACCTTGGTGTCATTTCATAGAAATCTCGTTATTTTTGCTCGTAACAAAATAAAAACAATGAATTGCCGGCCCGCAGAGAAAAGAAGAATGTGGAATTTATCATCAATATATGGCAAGCATGCCTTTGAATAATATTAGTAGAAAATAAAGCGCACAAAGATGGCTGCACTCCAATGCTCATGCTACAACGCTTACTCCAGTGGCTCGTAAACTTACGATCTGTCGTTAAATTAACATCGTAAAAGATGCGGTTACGAGCTCGTAACTCAGTGAAAGGATCCCCTGGTTTGCTAGTTTTTTAAGTTCGACTTCATGATATAAAATTATTTTTGAAAATTACTTCTTTTCAACATTTTATTTGTGAGAGTTATTTTTTAGAGTGTTGGTTTGAAGTCTTGAAGAGGTTTATGACCCCGGAAGGCGGGAATGGACTGGAATGTATGTGTTATCTCCTCCCGCCAGGTGGCACTGCGAAGGCACATGTCATTGACGTTGATGGCTTCGCCGTCGGCAAATCTGAGCTCATCATCACTGGAATATCGGTCGCCTGGGGCAACAGAGATGCTTACTATGTGGCTCTGACGCAGACAAATGAACGCTGTGAGTATTGCTGAATTATGGCAGTGCATATGTAAAGGTATGTAGATGCGACTTTTAAAAAGTAATACTTTATCGTGAAGATTTTAGGTCCATCTTCCATGTTACAAAGAGCAATAAATAATTAGTAAATGGCTGGCATGAGTTCTACGTGAGCTATGCTGAAACAATGGTTTTCCCCAAAATGGAAGAACCACATGACCTCGCCACTTGTTACGGTCCGAAGGTGACGTCGTTATTTATGACGCGCTCCCAGAATGACGTCATAAGATGACGTCATCACAACACCGTGTGGCGGGATCCTGTGGCGTGAAGAACGTAACCATAGTGTATTAATAAAAAATTATGAAATTTGTGTTAACTGTATAATCTGTCATCAGGTGACCTTGATGACAGCATGTGTCCGCCGCCATTGGCTGAGGACTTGACCTTGGCCGAGCGTGTGTCCGGGGTCAAGGCCGTGCTGGAGAAGGCTGGGCCCGCCAAGCTGGCGATGGACGTGAAGGCCCAGTACAAGGCTCTGAGTGAGGGCTGCGGGGTGGCGGTGCGGGGCCCCGTGCAGGACCCCCGGGTGGCCGACTGGCTTCTGGACCCCGGCGCCAGCGAGAAGGGACTTCACCGCATGGTGCACAACTTTACCCCGCTAGAGGCGCACCTGCTGGAAGGTGGGTGGGTGGGCCACAGGGATACGGGGTCCACCCCATATAGGTGGGTGGGTGGGATACAGGGCGCACGTACCCCATATAAGTGGGGGGTGGGACACAGGGACACAAGGTCCACCCCCTGTAAAGTGGGTTGGTGGTATATGGGAACATAGCCATTGGTACAATGACTCCTTGAGCACAGAACCCACGTGTATTGGGTAGAGTTGAACGTTACAGTGTTGCTGCCACGTTATCGTTGATGCCTTCGTTAACGTTCTTTATGGAAGAGAAACAAATAAGAATCTGTTTCAATAACAGGCTCCAGCGTTTATTCTTTGAAAGGAAAAAAAAAGCATTTGTCTTAAATGATGTTACAACATTGACAGTGACCGTTGATGCTGTACATAGGCTGTACATCTGCTGTCGAGGGGGGTTGAGTTCAAGCAGAATCTCAGCGTGAAAGCACGTGGTTTCAGTTTCTCTATGACGTCATTTTCCTCCGTCCTAAATTAAAATTCATCTCGGAAGCTATGAAACTCACTCCGAATATAATGATGAACGTTTATTTCATAACAACATGGATGATGCCCTCATGTTGACATTGTCGTTGGTACACTAGAACAAGTACAACATATTTGACAGTAATCATAAGATGGCAAAGTCCTATTATTTGTATATTTTAGTAATTTGTATAAACGGAAACAAACCTGGTGGACTGGGACAGAAAAGATACATGTTAAACACATCTCGTGATGAGATATACACATATCTCAATATATATACAATGATAGCATAACATTCATAACCACTCGTACACAACTTATACGCCAAGATTATACAACAGCCATACCTTCCGCCGCATGCAGCCCAGGGGTTGGTCCCGTGTTGGGACGAATCGGACAATTGCAACCTACAGAGGCATCGAGCCTGTATTTATTGGGCTTCTCTAACTGGGATGGGCCACACAATGCTAATACTCCTGTAAAATACTCATTGATGGACAGCACGACAGTATGCTAATGAGCTGACACGCCTACATATACATACAAACCCTACTGTCACTCACAGTCTCTGGTCAAAAGTATGAAAAGCTGTCTCAATACATAGTTCTACATAATGCGTCATCGAAGACCTGTTGTTCCGGTTCTCTCGTGCGAAAGGCCACACATCAATTCTGACAGTTTGTTCTGTATGGTAGGAGTTATTGACCTCAGTAGTTCCAAAAATGTATGTCTCCTTTGTCGTTTATATATATATATATATATATATATACTACTCACAGTTTGCTAAGGATCACCTCTATGCAGAGATATCTGAGTACATAGCAGGTGACTGTGTAATTCTACTATAATACACAAACGTTCGCCTTTACCATGCATGGTGGCACACGAGTAACAGATTGGACACAGATTGGGGGGAGGCTTATCTGTATTATATCAGAATTACACAGTCACACTCATATATCTCTACATAGAGGTGGTGGTCCTTAGCAAATTGTGAGTAGTATATCGCCCCCTACTATGGGTGCATTATAAGGACCGTATGCCTATGTAATGCGCTGTAATGTGCCTACGTTACTCATACTGATGGCCGTATGCCTATGTAATGCACTGTAATGTGCCGACGTTACTCATACTGATGGCCGTATGCCTATGTAATGCACTGTAATGTGCCGACGTTACTCATACTGATGGCCGTATGCCTATGTAATGCGCTGTAATGTGCCGACGTTACTCATACTGATGGCCGTATGCCTATGTAATGCGCTGTAATGTGCCTACGTTACTCATACTGATGGCCGTATGCCTATGTAATGCGCTGTAATGTGCCGACGTTACTCATACTGATGGCCGTATGCCTATGTAATGCGCTGTAATGTGCCGACGTTACTCATACTGATGGCCGTATGCCTATGTAATGCGCTGTAATGTGCCGACGTTACTCTTACTGATGGCCGTATGCCTATGTAATGCGCTGTAATGTGCCGACGTTACTCATACTGATGACCGTATGTCTATGTAATGCGCTGTAATGTGCCGACGTTACTCATACTGATGGCCGTATGCCTATGTAATGCGCTGTAATGTGCCGACGTTACTCATACTGATGGCCGTATGCCTATGTAATGCGCTGTAATGTGCCGACGTTACTCATACTGATGGCCGTATGCCTATGTAATGCGCTGTAATGTGCCGACGTTACTCATACTGATGGCCGTATGCCTATGTAATGCACTGTAATGTGCCGACGTTACTCATACTGATGGCCGTATGCCTATGTAATGCGCTGTAATGTGCCGACGTTACTCATACTGATGGCCGTATGCCTATGTAATGTGCTGTAATGTGCCGACGTTACTCATACTGATGGCCGTATGCCTATGTAATGCGCTGTAATGTGCCGACGTTACTCATACTGATGGCCGTATGCCTATGTAATGCGCTGTAATGTGCCGACGTTACTCATACTGATGGCCGTATGCCTATGTAATGCGCTGTAATGTGCCGACGTTACTCATACTGATGGCCGTATGCCTATGTAATGCACTGTAATGTGCCGACGTTACTCATACTGATGGCCGTATGCCTATGTAATGCACTGTAATGTGCCGACGTTACTCATACTGATGGCCGTATGCCTATGTAATGCACTGTAATGTGCCGACGTCACTCATACTGATGGCCGTATGTCTATGTAATGCGCTGTAATGTGCCGACGTCACTCATACTGATGGCCTGCAGGTCTCGGGGGCGGCATCGGGCTCGGCAGCCTCGGTCTGACTCCAGACAACCCTGGCACCGGGCGCATGCGCGCGGCCGTGGAGTCGGTGCTGGTGTACCACGTGATGGCGTACTACCGGCGCCACCTGGAGGAGGCCGCGCTGTGGACGACCTTCACAGAGGTCGAGACGCCGACGCTGATACTGCTGGCCAGGATGGAGCTCAATGGCATGGGTGCGTCCGTCTGCCGCCATCTTGTCTTAAAGCTGTTCAGCAAGTTTCCGCCTACATGGCTACTACATTTGTCAAATCTGTTTGGAGAAATGTTTGGACACATTATCTGTTTGGAGAAATGTTTGGACACATTATCTGTTTGGAGAAATGTTTGGACACATTATCTGATTGTGTGAATGTTAACTAGATATGTTATGATTTTTTAAAATAATAATAATAAGTTCATTGTTCACTGTAGGCTCACAGCCTCAAAGTACAAATATATGCAAGTAAACATCAAGTAAATAAGGTAACATTCTGAAACAGTTTTTCCCTTAATTTTTTTACGCATCGCGGAGAAATAGCACGATGTTATATAGGGTGGGGGGTATGTATTGACATCATCAAAAAGATAAATTCCCATCGCAAGTTCGCCTTCTGATCGGTGATTGAGGTATTATTTTCGTGACGCTATATACAAAGAGCAAAAACAGATTAAGTATATGTTATGATATCTAACAAGGGAAAACATGGCAGCGATGCCCGGATTTTGGTGACGTAGTACACATGAAAGCCACGCTTTCCCGCAAAAGATGTAACAGTTTGGCCCAAAACGTGACTTGCCCTGTTATTGATTGTGTACAATAAGTATGGTATTGTACACTTTAAGAACCTAAATACATGTACATCATTTTCATCCAAAACGTTTAAAAGTCTCTCAGGGAAACACGTATTGCAGTATGCTTAACTTTAACTATGTTCCTCTGACAACAGATGTTAAGATAGCAAGAACAACTTTGGTGTTGAAAGATATCAGTTAAGCGTGCGTTGATGGCCTTCGATTGCTCTTTGAGCCTTGATACAGGAGAAATGCGGATATTTTGAACTGACCGATGTGGGTTATAGTATATCTCTCGCTCAGTTGTACAACCATACAATAACATAGCATGGGATACACCGCAACTGTCTGAACTGGTATTGTCACAGCTGTCTATTGTCGTCTGTCCAGGATTCAGCCAATCAGAGTGCGAGGCTCAGAAGGAGATGATGCTAGCCAAGATGGCGGCTCTAGAAGAACAGGCGTACCAGCTAGCGGGTCATGAGTTCTCTCTCACCGCCACGGACGATGTCGCCCAGGTGAGAAGAGATTCTATCGGTCTAGGTATCTCACTAGGCTGATAACTGATTTCGGTCATAGCCTTGCTTCTGTAGTGCACATGGTAACCTTGTATGGTTATTTATTAATATATACAGCGTCTTTTTTGTTGTTGAGAGGACACATGTCACGGCTCCACTTGCTCTAGAGCAAGCATACATACATCTTTTAACCAAATTAACGCTCACCTAAGGGTTTTGCCTCCCACCCCCACCCCCCCACAGGTTCTGTACACTGAGCTGAAGCTGTGGCCCCCGAACGAACCCGGCGGCCCGGGGGTGGTGGTCCCCTCGGCGGGGGCCACCAAGACGCTGGGTCCGGCCCGGCGGGCCGGGGGTGCCGCCGCCGCCGCGGGGGGCCGGGGCCGGCAGAGGCCCGCTCTGAGCACGACCAAGGACGTGTTGGAGCGCCTGCGACCCCTACACCGGCTGCCCGGGGTCATCCTGGAGTGGCGGCGCATCAACGGGGCCCTCACTAAGGTCGTGTTCCCCTACCTACGGGACCGGGTGCACAGCGCCGGCCTGGCTATGGACCGTGTCCACGGCCTGTGTCAGACCCACACCGCCACCGGCAGGGTCACCATGTCCGAACCCAACCTGCAGAACATACCCAAGGACTTCGACATCCAGATGGCAGGTCAGTCACTCAGTAGGTCACTCAGTCGGTCGGTCAGTCACTCAGTCGGTCATTCACTCAGTCGGTCATTCACTCAGTCGGTCATTCACTCAGTCGGTCAGTCACACAGTCGGTCAGTCATTCAGTCGGTCAGTCACTCAGTCGGACAGTCGGTCAGTCACTCAGTCGGTCATTCACTCAGTCGGTCAGTCACACAGTCGGTCAGTCATTCAGTCGGTCAGTCACTCAGTCGGTCAGTCACTCAGTCGGTCAGTCATTCAGTCGGTCAGTCACTCAGTCGGTCAGTCGGTCGGTCAGTCGATAATTGTACTCCGCTCCAATCCACTCGCTATGCGAACTGTGCGGAACATAGCCCCAAACTTGTGGCGCTGTTGCCGAGAGCAACGCCACAAGTCCTACTGTTTACTTTTGCAGTGAATAAAAATAAAAAGCTGGGTAGAGTTTCAATTTAGTGGCGAAGATGGGGAAAAGATTTGACATACACGGAAAAAATAATAAAATATTCTTTAGAAGGGAACTAATCTTATGTTCACATTTCTGCATCGTCTTTACGATATTTTCACCGCCATTTGCTGAAAGTGTATGCGGAACACCCATCTGGGCTTGTCAGTTCGAAACGTCCGGGGCTGAATTTTAGTTAATATTTCGCCCAGCTCCATGCTGATGTCTTATTGGAGGGAGAAATATTCGGCTCCGGCTGTTTCGAACTTACCCTGGCGAAAATCGCGATAACTAGTGTTCCATTTGTCGACCCCCCCACCCCTCCCCGTTTGTAAACGCACCCTCGCCTTAACTCATGGATAGACCTGTGCCGTTGTATTCGTTACGTCTGCGTTATTGCTGTAGCCAACTCGTTTAAATACTCATTTTATTTATCCCATTTTGACGGTTAAAGGTACTATTACAACAAAAGGCACACATTGGCCTAGCGGGACACCCACACGTGGCGGGAAGGGTTTTTGAGGACAGAAGCAGACGCCTTCAAACACCGGCAGTGTGTATCACAGGCGCTTTATCAATGTTATATAACCAAATTTTAGTCAGGCAAATAAAAATCGGGAAAATTATGGAAGCAACCCGCTTGCCTCTAGGCGCATTTCTTTCGGCCGGGACGGGTAGACCGCCCAGTATACTCAAGCTCTTCCGGACCTAACGGTCGGGCTACGTCGAATGTCAGTGAAATGCTCACACCAGTCATGTCGGGTTCATTTAGGGGCAGTGGAACCAGCCTAGACAGTCACTTTTCAATCAGCCGCCTTCTTCTCCCGAATGTCTCGTGCTGTTTTGAACGGGGCGCATCGGTATACCAAATAGATGCGCGCGCACCCGACCCGGGCGAAAGAAGTGTCGGGCGGTATACCGATGCTTAATGTGCGTATTCGGTCCACCTTCGGGACATACCCGGGTTACCATAGAAATGCGCCAATTCTTCAGTTCATCAGTGCGACTCGCAGCACCTGACAATGTCTGTATTTATCCGGAGATCTCGGACGCCCAGCTCCTCTAACACCGCTTCCGTCACCAACAATTTCTGTAGCTCCGAAGTCAAACAACTGTTGCTCTGATCGCATTCCAAACTCATGACCTGGCTCCCGGACAAGGTCAGGTCAAAGTTCACACATCCGGGGAGCTGCTCCGCGGGCAGTCTCACGCGTAGTTCCTCGCACGCGTACGTGTTTCTCAGGAATACCTTGACCTTGTCCATGACCTTGAGGGCGTGGAAGCGACTGGCGATGGTGACGTACATGTTAATCCTGTTGTCGTCGGTCACGTGATCAGTCTCGAGGAAGGATATCGACTCCACCGATATCTGGAGTCGCACGTTGGCTGAGAACAGCAAACAGACACACTGAAGTGGCAAACAGACTGAAGACATGGAGGTATAGATTAGCCAGACAGGGGCATGACGTGACCTGATGTGTGTAAAACGAGATCTATACACAAGGCTAAAGAAAGGTGATGATACAGCATATTTTCACCTTTTTCAGTATGATTTTCGAAATATTTTGTAATGACGTTCTGGACACATTGTCTGGCTGTGTGAATAATAACTCTATGAGAAGTAGATGTGTTACCCTATGTTAAAAGGTAAAAAGCTGTAATGTGCGAATTTTGACATAATACACAAAAAAAGCAAAATTTTCCACATGAAATGCAAGTTAGCACAAAAAAAACCCGGCTAAACCACATGTCTGGTTATTTATTGCATAAAATATTTATGTGTACTTATCAGGGTTCCCACAGGTCAGGGAAAACAGGGAAAATGGTGAAAAAAAATTCCCTGCAGGGAAAAATCAGGGAATTTCATTTTCAAGCCAAAATCAGGGAAAAATCTGGGAATTTCAGAAACCAAGATTGCATTTTGGCCACTGTTCTATCTCAGTCACTACTAATATCTAGAAGGTTATGAATTCCCTGTCTTATATGGTTAATAATATCCCAATAGGTAAATGGTTATGGGCCTGATCTTGTATAATTATGCAATGGCATGTATGACAGAAGTTCTCTTTTATGTCATTTATGTTCACGCTTTTAGGCTCTCACTGCATTAAGACCTGAATTTTGAAGAAAATTTTTTTTACATCTCTATAATTAAACACTGTGCTTAAAGCCCAAACGGATTTGAGCAACCTTGGTCTCAGAGCTTTTTCCTAATTTCTGGCTATGTCCACAGAATACAATTTGGCTTTTTTTGTTGTGTTGTACGAGGTGTGTTGCATTTAAATGCATTCCAACCAGAAATATTGCAGTTGTCAGGGTTAGCAGACAGTTATATTTCTAGATGACGTAAGAGACGAGTAAAAAATATTATTTTGTCTTGCGAATTCTAAGGATGTGGTTATAACTGTGTGCCAACTAAGTAAGTCAAAATCCCGTTATGTTCCTCGCATTGCTCTGCTGTGGGTGATTCGTGTGGTACAAACTTTGTTCCCGAGCAAAACGTCGCATTCCTCCTTGAACTAAGTTATGAGAGTTACCTTGATGAATTTTAATTGATCTGGCGGTCTGTAAACAATAAAAAGTGTCCACTATTGCTCACACACATAATCCTTAATAATGCTATGGGTGGGGGGGGGGGTCCGCGATAAAGCCCCCTTTTCACCGCCAAAATCTGCACGGAAGGGGTATTTTTCATGCGGAAACGCGCTCTGTGAACGCACATTTTCAGCACCCACCTCCCCAGGCGCAGGTTTTAAAATATGCACATCAAATCAAGTGCATTCGTTCGCATAGGTGTATTTCCCTAGCAAAAATACAAATAAATACAAAAATAAGGTTCCAGATGGCCGAATTTAATTTTACATGTACATTCCTTTACCACCAAGATATGTCTATTGCAGTGAATAAAGTCTGAATTGTGAAAGAAAACTGATCTGTCATGAAAACCTAACATAATTTCCTTCTCCACTATAATTGTCTCATCAACCAACTTTTGTTTATATTGGGTTTGACATCATCCCATTATTCTTTAACCAAGTTGCATTTATAAAAATAATGCATGGGGGTGTCTGGCTAGTTGCATACGTTACATAGATTTGACTGAGACGTTTTTCCTCTGTGTAGCTGACTATTAGTTGGATAAATGTTATGGAGTATTCTCCATTGCAGCGAAATCAACTGCGTTTCCTTAGTGACCAGGCAAGCTTCCAAATTTGTCTGAGCTGGTTGAACATGTACCTGTAGCAAAGCTTTTCTCTTAAGATGAGTACGAATATGCTTCGTCGACATAGAACTCAACATCTTATTTGAAACAAAAACCAGTTGAACTATCCCTTGACATTAAAGTTGACTTTCCTTCAATAGACCGCAGTCCTCCCCTCACGACAATTAACTCAAAATGAGTTAGCGGACAGTCGGTTATCTTCTGATATAATTTACCGTAGTCAAGTGATTCGGATCCCTTAACAATGTCACGAACAAATATGATTCCACATTTTGTCCAACGCTTTATATACAGTGGCATACCTTGGTATAATAATAAATTGTTATTCCATAATATTTGAGCAGAAATTATATCGTTTGTTACATTGTCGTCACCGAAACAGTTGTCCGACCACAATCTAAGTAATTCATTCCATAAAATGATGGGAATTTATTCGGCACACCTCTTAGCTGGCAAAATGAGACTCTACTTTTGAACAGTAATAATCCGAGACATATGTAAGAGTAATAATATAAAAAAATAACGCTCCAGATGGAATTGTTTGTTTGTTGAGTTTTTTTTTACATGCAAACGCAAGTTGAAAGTGAATCATGTTACACATCTTGAGACCACCATTATCTAGGTCCTGAACAAGGACGTCTCTCTTGACATGTTCTTTTATAATTTTCAGACCGTGCTCAGTAAAACAATTCTCTTTACTCCAAATGAATTTAAAACATATAATAATTGCGATGTTGAACATGCTTTTTGATTACTCAGGGAAATGTTCAATGACTCAGGGAGAAATCAGTATTTGTTTTTGTGTTTCCTGTGGGAACCCTGACTTATTTGCGAAAAATATAAATGCATCACTTCCAGTCAACAAAAAGGAAACTACTCCTGCATTAGTAACGTTAATCAAGTAGGAAGTTTTATTTAATTTTGGAATAACCTACAACGAGGTAGTAGGTTATTCCACGTATAGATTCATCCTTCATCTTAAAGCTCCCTGGCCGTGTCACCCACTGAACTGTACGGGTTACGCCAGGAAGTGAAGTGACATTACGGTGACGGTACTGACCGGCTCCCTGGCCGTGTCACCCACTGAACTGTAGGCTTTACGCCAGAAAGTGAAGTGACATTACGGTGACGGTACTGACCGGCTCCCTGGCCGTGTCACCCACTGAACTGTAAGCGTTACGCCAGGAAATGAAGTGACATTACGGTGACGGTACTGACCGGCTCCCTGGCCGTGTCACCCACTGAACTGTAGGCGTTACGCCAGGAAGTGAAGTGACATTACCGACACGGTACTGACCGGCTCCCTGGCCGTGTCACCCACTGAACTGTACGGGTTACGCCAGGAAGTGAAGTGACATTACGGTGACGGTACTGACCGGCTCCCTGACCGTGTCACCCACTGAACTGTAGGCGTTACGCCAGGAAGTGAAGTGACATTACCGACACGGTACTGACCGGCTCCCTGGCTGTGTCACCCACTGAACTGTACGCGTTACGCCAGGTAGTGAAGTGACATTACGGTCGGTATACTCACCGGCTCTCCTCGCCGTGTTAATTTGTGGCAGACGTGTTGTCATGGCGACAGGGGACCTCCGAGGCTGGGGCTGACCGTGGGAGGGGGAAGACCTGTGTCGAAGTCCTGTGCCGCCAACTCTCTCACCAACCCTGTTCACTTTTTACTGCAGCTGCTGCCCTGTGACGTACATAATGACTTAACACTATATTGCGCCGTATGGGTATTCCCAGAGATATAACGGTTAAATAACATCATCTAACATCAAAGCCATGTATACACAATATATATGCTGGGTGCCGTGCCGGCTCCACTCGCCCAGTCGGACAGTACTTTGGATGGATTGGTGGGAGTACCAGAGAGCTATGATCGCTGACGTGCGCTAAGCCAATAGTTGATCAATAGCTAGCAACAGGATCTCGAGTACCTGTTTTTTCTGCCTGGCCCCCACTCTGTGTGTTGACACAGCGTGGACCCCACCAGCTCTACGTGCGCCCCACTCTAGTCCGGGGGGGGGGGGGCGACCGATACCACACTGTCACACTAAAGAGCGCTAAACGTGCAAGAACTTAAAGCTATTCAAACAGTTGTTTCGCGCCAAAGCTATGTCAGGATCTAACTTACGGTCAGCTGCAAAAAAAACTTTTCTGGCAGATTTGCCACGAACATTTTAAGCGAATGTTACATTTGTGTTAAATGTGAATGACGACCGTTCATTTCAGTATCCTATTAACGTTGGTTTCAATGAGAGTGAAATATCTGTTTTAACTGAACATGTTCAGCCAGATTGGTAACGAGAATAACAGCGTGTTTGTGTTGAACGTCGCAAACAGACATATGCTGGTATCCCGCCACACCTCAGCGCTAAAGATAAATATATATATATATATGTTTATCTAGCAAGATCTCCAGCAAATATATGAAATATATGAGTTGTGGTAATGTCATACAAGGGACATGAAGGTTGTTGCCCCCTCTTGGTGTACACGCGGTGGTCTGCCCCCCCCCCCCCCCACCCCCACGGTTGCACCCCACCCCATCCTCGGTCGCACCCATCCCTCCCCCTCGGGCGCGCACCCCCTTTTAAACACTCCCAAATTCCTAGATCCGCCACTGAGCGAAGCTGGTATTAGCACAGAGTAGGTATTATACAGAGGGCCCACTCCCATTGGCTCTCACGTAACCACTCGCACAGCCGAGCGACGGTGGCGCTCCAAGCGGTGAGCGTGTGGTCGGCTAGAATAATGGCGTCGTCTGTGCCGCGCTTCGTCAGAAACGGGCGAACGAGGCAGAGCAGCAGTGCTGGATACTTCAATAAATGCCTGAGGTCTACGATCAGACAAATAATTATTTCGGCTTCCAAAAGAACTCGAATGTTGTTTACTCAGGATAAAATTTCTGTCAATGCATAATACAGAAGATTAGTCAAAATTTATTTAAATGAATGAACGACTGCCGGTCTACTTTTTATGGTGTATCTGGCACACAAGCGAAGTCTGCCCATACAGTTTTGCTCAATACAAGCGAATTCAGCTAGGTGTGGTCAAGCCATAAAACACAGCTTATTCTGAGTTTTCAACATGTAATGATATTGTAAATTATAATTATATTCGATATATATGGAAAATTAAATGTTTAAATTGGGTATAGAATTATGGTACAGTCTGTCAGAACGCGCTAAAAAAAGCGCGTTATTTATAGGCATATAAATATGCCTGTACCATATTTATAGGCATATAAATAGTGATTTATAGGCACCTATAAATCATGAATTTGATCAACATTGACGCGTCGAGTTTAAATATTCTTTCAGCGCAATTTCTTAATGACTCATAACGGATCTTGGAATAATAAAAAAAGTGCTGCATCAGCCTCACTGTCAAAATTGTTGAGTCAAGAAATACGATGTTAAAAAAACGATTACATCTGACAGAAAATGTCAGCAAAGTCAACATTTACCACGAGCGCGAGGCACCGCATTAAATGCTGATTTAGGAAGTAGATCTATCTATATAAAATTATAAATGGAGTATCCATTGCATTATTACAATGTGATGAACTGAATTAATAATAGCCAAATATGGATCCAAGAATTTAGCTTTGATCTAAGCTTTGCCTCTTTATCAATATTTTGCTGAATTGGAAAACATATCAAACAACTTTTTCCATTTTTTCTCAATATCTACACAATTGTGTACAATACTGAATTGTAAGAAAATATGTTTGGATTGGTTCATGCCAAAAATTGTATGTACCAGGGAAGGATATGATATCAAGAGATATGATAAGATACATGGTTATGGATGTTAACATTCTACAATAGTAGTACCATTTTGTTTCTAAAATATGTTGGGGTGTTATGAACGTTGCTAATATGTTTTATAGAACCAAATTTAATGAATGCCAATATATTAACAGAATATATTTCACAAAATACATAGTCTGTCACAGGAGCATATAAGTAACACAGGCTTGTAACTTGTGACCTAGAAAAGTGATCTAGAGGTTTCTTGCCAGCCAATATTCAAGCTGCTAACCAATAAATTATTTTAAATTGATTGTTTGAATGTCTGAGTTTCAAATAAATGAAATAATATCTACAGGTATATATCAGATGTATTTTCATATTAATACAAATGATATTTGTTTCCCATAGATTCAAAATATTTTACATTAAAGAGAGGGAGATCAACTTAATAATAATTTTATAGTCAGAATCTCCTGAATGGTGAAATATTATTACATTTCATCAAATGTCTTTGAAATTAGGGTGTGCATGACCTTTTTACTTCTTACACAACAAGAAATGCCTCACAAAATATTTTAGATGGAAATCATGTATTTTACTCATTAGTAAATAAATGCAAATATTTCTTCGAAGTACAATAATAATAATACCCTATATAATATTAAAGACCAGAATGGTTTTGGCCTGAATTGTGCATCACTTATGGGCATAATGTGAACTTCTGGTGATCAGCATTCACATAGCTAAACTAAAGTATACCTATTAAGATGTATCATCATGCATAGTTGCATGGCTATATCAGATATACCGCTAGCTAACCAACAGAGGCTTATCCAGTATTTTATATATTTAGGAGGATATATAGTCCAAAAACAGCATGCCTATAGCGCTTGCCATTGCAACCCCAGCATTTTTCTTCAGATAATGAAAGTCCCACCAAGCGCTGCCTTACACCTCCAGTGCTGTTGCCAGAAAACAAGATGTTACAGCTACACATCCACACAAGACAGGTTAACCTTGGCGCAAGTGCCAGCATTTACAGCTTCTTAGGGCCTACACTGCAGGCTATGTCTTTTAATGCTCTTTCTAAAAAATAATACTGTGAAATATTTTGCAGTACAAGAAATAAAACTTGTAAGTAAAAGATCCATTGGGCTACTTAAATACATCAAATTTAAGAAAAAAGTATGCAAATCTAAACATTTTATAATCTAAAATGGATGAAATTCTGTTGTTACGAGTGTTCATTTTAAATATCTTAATGTTCAGTCTGTATATTTTTAATATTAATATTGATGCAATAGTGAAATAATGATGTTTATTTATGTAATGCTTTAAGTCAATTTATAATTGGCTGAAGTGACTGGGTGTTGGGTCATTTATTTGTTATGACATTTCTAAGAACGTATCGATTTGTTATGAAAACACCCATCAATCACAATGATTTGTAATTGGGTGATATAAATATAATAAAGACATTGTATTAAAGAAACAAATAATCAGAATCTACTATTACAAGCAAAATAACCATTATAAATTACTAATATCAAGCAAAGTCTTCAGTAATATGAAAATCCACTTCAATGACAACCCAGCAAACACCTAACGTTATGCTAACGTTACCGGAAGGGTATCGTTTCGTTATCGTTATAACGTAACCTTCCAAAAACGTTATGGGAACGTTGAATAATGTTAGGGTTATGATGTAACCTTCCATAAACGTTCTGGGAACGTTGAATAGTGTCAGGTTATAATGTAGCCTTCCAAAAACGTTCTGCGAACGATGAATAAAGTTCGTGTTGTAATGCATCCTTCGAAAAACGTTCTGGGAACGGTGAATTATTTTAGTGTTATAACGGATCCTTCTAGAAACGTTTTTAGGATGTTGAATAATTTTAGGTTATAATGTAACCTTCGAAAAACGTTCTGGGAACGGTGAATTATTTTAGGGCTGTAATGGATCCTTCTAGAAACGTTTTTAGACCGTTGAATAATTTTAGGTTATCATGTAACCTTGCAAAAACGTCATGGGAACGTTGAATAATGTTAGGCTATAATGCAACTTTCCAAAAACGTTCTGGGAGCGTTGAATAATTGAAGGTTATGTTGTAACCTTCTAAAAACGTTTTGGGAACGGCGAATTATGTTAGGCTTATAATGGATCCGTCCAAAAACGTTCTGGGAACGTTGAATAATTGTAGGTTATGATGTAACCTTCTAAAAACGCTATGGGAGCGTTGAGTAATTTTAGGGTATATAATAGAAATTGGTGGATACCCTCGGTCATGTTCCTCCCACTCCAACCGTTCCCCCCTCTCCGCCCCTTTCCAAATTCAAAGCCCACCCCCCCTGAGTAACGTTATAATAGCGACCGGACAACTTTGCAATTTGTCTCGAGTGCGAAGAAGTCTCCAAGAAGGAGGCGTTAGGGGGACGGCAGCGTAGCGCCCTCTAGCGAACGGCTGTGGTTCTCGCCGGAAACTGGATTGTTTGGGTGATGGTTTGAAAATGGGATGGCGTCCGGATCAGGCTAGCCATTAGATATCTGCGAATTTCCGGAACATCCGCGACCGACAGGCCTGAACACCAATTCCAACACAGAGAAGGGACAGCCGACGTTACGTAGAGGTATGTATTTTGTGTACAAGATCCCGATTATGTTATATTTTCAAGTGTGTACGTCGGTCTAATCCAACAAGCTTTGTCACATGTGTTTAACGTGTAAAACCGAATTTAATGTCTGCCTATATCGTGTGCTGGCATTTAGTCCACTGTGGTGTTTTTTACGGGTTTAAATGTACCCTAGCTATGATCATGATATTGTATGTGAAGTCTGACGGTATCAACAGATTTTAGACCGATTATTTACGTGGTTAACGCGGATGGAGATCGGGCAGTCCTAATACTCTTATCGTTGTGATTTATCACTGGTTCTGGGCGGGCGGTCCCTGTGTGTACAGCGGGCTGGACCGGCCTGGCGAACGGGGTCACCAACGGGTGAAATAACCTTAATGTTGTGGTGTATTACTGTGCGCGGTGTTTGAAAGTTTATAGGCTTACCTATACAGAATTTGCATGTTGCATCGTGTTACTAGTTGAGAACGTAAAGCCAGCTGTGGCTAAGTACGGGGGGGGGGGGGGGGGTGTTTAACGCCAGGCCCCAGAGTATAAATATATTTAAATCATTTGTGTTGATGTTGTGACGCGCAGACGCTGCCTTAGTTCAATAATATAATGTACGCTTAAACGTGGGGTAACATATTTTGCAGAAAGCAGTTACGCACACCAGCTTGACTGTCCTCGACTGAGCAGCAGCGATGACGGAAGCGACCTCCCACCAACTGTGCAGACCGGAGCCGCGGACCCCAACTTGGCAGATGCATTGCTAGTATTGCCAGGTCTAGGTCTAATAAAGCATCGAAAACGAAATGATGTGTTTTTGTCTTTTATACGAACGTTAACAAATCGTCCCGGGAACGTTATCATTCGGGAAACGATAGCAGAACGTTCGGGGAACGTTGTGAGACCGTTCGAGAAACATTAGCAGTCCATTCGGGGAACGTTAGCAGACCGTTTGGGGAACGTTAGCAGGCCGTTCGGGGAACGTTAGCAGATCGCCCGGGGAACGTTAGTAGACCGTTCGGGGAACGTTTGCAGACCGTTCGGGGAACGTTAGCAGACCGTTCGGGGAACGTTACCCATAACGTTATCTGCTAACCTTCGCAGAACGTCAGGAAAACTTTCCCAGATAACGTTCTTGGACCGTTATTTAATAACGTTTTCCTAACTCTCGGCTAACGTTCGCCTAACGTTGCGCGAACGTTATATTGTTAGCTGGGAATAGCCAAAATATGCTGAAAATTATGTAGTGTACGTAATATTTAAAGGCTAGGACTATGTATTGTAGTGTACGTGCCCCTGCCTACCCTTCAAGCCATGGTAAAGCATGTATTTTCACCCATACATGTTTGTGCCATAAGAATACAGATTCTGAACTCTGGACTGATATGTTGTAATATATGCCTAGTACAATTTTAATGGGATACAACAAGTTTCATTTTTCATCATATGTGACTGCAAATAATCACCTTGATTGTGATTCACCCGTGTACCAGTGTAAGTGACTGTGAGTCGATTAAGGCTGGAGGTGTCAGTCAATGTATCAGTGACTGACAGTCAGAGGCTGTGACAGAGGCTGTGACAGAGGCTGCTGGTATCACTATTACTGTATCAGCAGATCAGCTGATCAGTGTGTCAGTTTTACTCTTACTATACTGTAGTCTTAGTGAGGCTGTCATTTGTGTCAGTGACAGTGTCACTTCGATTTATTGTTTACAGAATACAGTTGATACTAATAGCAATATGGGCGCTCATCACAACCACTGTGACTGGCTATCCTCTCCGACTATCAGGCGCTGAACCAGTGCCCGTTTCACAGCCTCCCACAACACTGTCACTGACACTAGTTAGTGACAGTGACAGTTAGTCTAGTGACAGTCTCAGTCTGTTCAGCGTTGTTTGTCAGTAGGCGCGTGAGCGATAATGCAGGAGTCTGGCGCATCGAATCAAATTTGTGTTGTGACTCACCCAGTTTTCAAGGATAACTGGGTATAATCATGACACTTGCTACATTCCCTTTCAAAATATTACATTTATGCAAGGCGTTCACTGCAGAAAATCAAGAAAATCGTAAAGTGTTGGTCCCGAAGCGCGAAAATCAAAAACCACACGCTGACCGTCGGGTGGCGCTACGGTCGGCCTGGCGCGTTAAAACGGCTGAGTGGGCCCTCTGTATAATAGGGCTATACAGTTCTCGCGATCGGGCCGCGAGACTTCAGTTTTGGGGACAAACAAACACACGTGCTCCATGTTGAAGTATAGGCAGCTATAAGTCAATTTCTTTCCAGGTTTATTCTAAAGACTATGAGTACCATTTCACTAAACATGGCTATGGGAGATATACGTTAAAATATTTCGAGGCGATGAAGCGCAGAACTTTGGGAATATACAAGGAAAAATCCGTCTTCAAAACACTCGAAAGCTAAAAATAACGTTCTAAATTTAGCCCTGCACCCGGGCTTTCGCAAGTTCCTCAAACAGCGAGTGACGTCACAGACGTTCGCGTGCCTCCGCGGTAACAAAAATGGCGAGAGCAAGTGATCGACTTAACGATACCGCTGTCAAAATGTGCAGTACATGGAGTAACAGCACACGGATGCGTCATTAAACTACATGGTAAAGATAAAATAAGACCAGTTGGATGTTTTCGTATCATTTTTGGATCACAAAAAGACCAAGTATCTTCATTTTTGTAAGTTTTCTGTTTGAAGCGTAGCGCCAACGTTGTAACCGGGGAGAATCCGTGTGACGTCATAATGCCTCGTTTTCGTAGGAAATGCAAAAAAACGTTAATTTCTCAGTCGTATTGTCCCGTCGTAACAAATATTCGTCATTGTGATGGCGCAAACGAATAAAAAATATGTCGTCTATCCGTCTTGTGAAGCTATATTTCTTAAATATTCTTAATCATATCGCTAGGCCTTCCGCAATGGACCCACCCCTCAGCGCCTGGCTTTTGCGCAGGTAGTCTGGTTCCCAGTCTCTCTCTTTGCGTAACATACACGTCACACCTACGTCACAGATAGTCAGGATACCAGTGTGCGCAGAGATTCTAAACTCGTTCCGAACACGTGCTTCGTTTGTTTGTCCCCAAAATGAGTAAACCGGAAGTCTAAGCGAACGAGACTTTATAGCCCTATATCTACTCTGCTGTGGTATTAGTCTGCCGTCAGGGTTGTGTAGAGTTGGCATCCGCGTCAAGGACATTTCGTAACTAAAGCAACGTTTGAGTATATACATTAATATATTCCCATTCACCATGTACTGCAAAATAAAGTTACCCTTGCATAATCTCATGACGTACGTGACGCTCACATTGTCATGATCTCATGACGTACGTGACTCACATTGTCATGATCTCATGACGTACATTACGCTCACATTGTCATGATCTCGTACGTCATGAACGTACGTGACGCTCACATTGTCATGATCTCATGGCGTAAGTGACGCTCACATAGTGAGGATCTCATGACGTACGTGACGCTCACATTGTCATGATCTCATGACGTACATGACGCTCACATTGTCATGATGATCTTAAAGGGTTCTTTTTGTTATTTGTTAAAAAGTGCGTTTTTCCTCTCTCCAGGGGTGATTGGAGAGAGCCCCACGGCAGCGGGTGTGGCTGCTGTAGTGCCGACCTCCGCCACTAGGGGACGCCATCGGGGAGGGCGCGGGGTGGCCACGCCCCGCCAGGGGGCCAGGGTCGCTGAGGATGGCCAGGCGCCCTCCTTCTCGGTCTCCATGAGGCACGCCTTCATACCCTTTAAAGGTGGGTTAGCCTTGGCCTTATCTATGTGCCTCGGTTAGAACTGTGGAAACACTCCTATTTGTTGCTAAAATATCCTATAATTAACAAAAGATTTGTTCTATAAACTCTTATATTTGATATACAAAACTTCCTATATAAGTAAACGACTAAAATATGCTGAGACGCCTGCATCAGTATACTGATTGAAAGGCGGTTCCTTCATACTTATTAACTAAACTCTTCCAGAAGTCACTGACCTGCTGAGGCTCTTCACTCAGCCTCCAGTACGATTCGGTTTCGCCTGTATTGTCTCACTCGCGTTTTGCCGCCAGGTGGCCTGATCCTGGCTGCCGACTACTCCCAGCTCGAGCTACGTATCCTGGCCCACCTGTCACGTGACCAGAAGCTTCAGGCCATATTGAATGGCGGCGCCGATGTGTTCCGCTCCATAGCGGCGCAGTGGAAGGGGGTGGCGGCGGAGGACGTAACAGCGGACCAACGCCAGCAAGCCAAGCAGGTCAGTCAGTCAGTGACGCGCAGCCAACCCCCCTCCTCCCTCGTTGTCCGCAGGCCCACCCCCCCCCTCCCTCGTTGTCCGCACGCCCACCCAACCCCCCACCCACCTTCCTGGTCTGCACGCGACAGATCACAGGCTAGCGTGCCCAGTGTCCAGTGCCCAATGCCCAGCGACTTTCGCAAATTAAATGAATTGGTGTTTTAGGCACGCTGTTGCGCACACAAGGGGTAAACTGGGCCAAGGAACGGCCGGGGACGGTGTATGGTTCAGTAGATAAACATGCCCCAGATAAGGTGCTTGGCCACCTATACGAACCCAGGACCTATTGATCTGCGTTCTAATGCGCTAACCACTACACCAAGGGGGTACAGTCCCTGCGACTCTTAGCCTCATGAGATAGATTGAGTTTTAGCGCCTACCACGCAACTCTGTGCGAAAGAATGACTTGTAGCGCAGTTTTCTATTGCAAAGAATTGCTCTAGATGCATCGAGTGTGCTACCTTCTGACGTTATGCTATGACCCTGTGTGCTACCTTTTGACGTTATGCTATGACCCTGTGTGCTACCTTCTGACGTTATGCTATGACCCTGTGTGCTACCTTTTGACGTTATGCTATGAACCGCTTTGCTACCGTTCTGACGTTATGCTATGACCCTGTGTGCTACCTTTTGACGTTATGCTATGAACCGCTGTGCTACCATTCTGACGTTATGCTATGACCCTGTGTGCTACCTTCTGACGTTATGCTATGACCCTGTGTGCTACCTTTTGACGTTATGCTATGAACCGCTGTGCTACCATTCTGACGTTATGCTATGACCCTGTGTGCTACCTTCTGACGTTATGCTATGGCCCTGTGTGCTACCTTTTGACGTTATGCTATGAACCGCTGTGCTACCATTCTGACGTTATGCTATGACCCTGTGTGCTACCTTCTGACGTTATGTTATGACCCTGTGTGCTACCTTCTGACGTTATGCTATGACCCTGTGTGCTACCTTCTGACGTTATGCTATGACCCTGTGTGCTACCTTCTGACGTTATGCTATGACCCTTTCTTTTAGGTGTGCTATGGCATGATCTACGGTATAGGCGCCAAGGCTCTGGCCGCCCAGCTCGGAGTGGACGAGAACGACGCAGCTGCCTTCATGGACACCTTCAAGGCTAAATACACCGGTACAGTACCCCCCGTGTCGACACCTTCAAGGCTAAATACACCGATACAGTACCCCCCGTGTCGACACCTTCAGGGCTAAATACACCGGTACAGTACCTCCCGTGTCGACACCTTCACGGCTAAATACACCGGTACAGTACCCCCAGTGTCGACACCTTCAAGGCTAAATACACCGGTACAGTACCCCCCGTGTCGACACCTTCACGGCTAAATACACCGGTACAGTACCCCCCGTGACGACACCTTCAAGGCTAAATACACCGGTACAGTACCCCCCGTGACGACACCTTCAAGGCTAAATACACCGGTGCAGCACCCCCCGTGTCGACACCTTCAAGGCTAAATACACCGGTACAGTACCCCCCGTGTCGTCACCTTCAAGGCTAAATACACCGGTGCAGTACCCCCCGTGTCGACACCTTCAAGGCTAAATACACCGGTACAGTACCCCCCGTGACGACACCTTCAAGGCTAAATACACCGGTACAGTACCCCCCGTGTCGACACCTTCAAGGCTGAATACACCGGTACAGTACCCCCAGTGTCGACACCTTCAAGGCTAAATACACCGGTACAGTACCCCCAGTGTCGACACCTTCAAGGCTAAATACACCGGTACAGTACCCCCCGTGTCGTCACCTTCAAGGCTAAATACACCGGTACAGTACCCCCCGTGTCGACACCTTCAAGGCTGAATACACCGGTACAGTACCCCCCGTGTCGACACATTCATGGCTAAATACACCGGTACAGTACCCCCCGTGTCGTCGCCTTCAAGGCTAAATACACCGGTACAGTACCCCCCGTGTCGACACCTTCAAGGCTAAATACACCGGTACAGTACCCCCCGTGTCGTCACCTTCAAGGCTAAATACACCGGTACAGTACCCCCCGTGTCGACACCTTCAAGGCTAAATACACCGGTACAGTACCCCCCGTGTCGACACCTTCAAGGCTAAATACACCGGTACAGTACCCCCCGTGTCGACACCTTCAAGGCTAAATACACCGGTACAGTACCCCCCGTGTCGACACCTTCAAGGCTAAATACACCGGTACAGTACCCCCCGTGACGACACCTTCAAGGCTAAATACACCGGTACAGTACCCCCCGTGTCGACACCTTCAAGGCTAAATACACCGGTACAGTACCCCCCGTGTCGACACCTTCAAGGCTAAATACACCGGTACAGTACCCCCCGTGTCGACACCTTCAAGGCTAAATACACCGGTACAGTACCCCCCGTGACGACACCTTCAAGGCTAAATACACCGGTACAGTACCCCCCGTGTCGACACCTTCAAGGCTAAATACACCGGTACAGTACCCCCCGTGTCGACACCTTCAAGGCTAAATACACCGGTACAGTACCCCCCGTGACGACACCTTCAAGGCTAAATACACCGGTACAGTACCCCCCGTGTCGACACCTTCAAGGCTAAATACACCGGTACAGTACCCCCCGTGTCGACACCTTCAAGGCTAAATACACCGGTACAGTACCCCCCGTGTCGACACCTTCAAGGCTAAATACACCGGTACAGTACCCCCCCGTGTCGACACCTTCAAGGCTAAATACGCCGGTACAGTACCCCCAGTGTCGACACCTTCAAGGCTAAATACACCGGTACAGTACCCCCCGTGTCGACACCTTCAAGGCTAAATACACCGGTACAGTACCCCCCGTGTCGACACCTTCAAGGCTAAATACACCGGTACAGTACCCCCAGTGTCGACACCTTCAAGGCTAAATACACCGGTACAGTACCTCCAGTGTCGACACCTTCAAGGCTAAATACACCGGTACAGTACCCCCCGTGTCGACACATTCAAGGCTAAATACACCGGTACAGTACCCCCCGTGTCGACACCTTCAAGATACACCACAGCTACGAGCAGGACGCCGTCACTCATACCTTTGCCATTTGACACTTACAGAAGTATTAGTTTTCACGACACTAACCCCGTATCATGTTACCTGGCACCAGGACACCCGTGTCGGCGGGGGCGCAGAGTGCCGGTTAGCTGATTCCTTGGTGGCCTGGTTGCCTCGTTCCCTGACCCATGTACTCCACTTGTATGTTGCCTGGTTCCCTGACCCATGTACTCCACTTGTATGTTGCCTGGTTTCCTGACCCATGTACTCCACTTGTATGTTGCCTGGTTCCCTGACCCATGTACTCCACTTGGCTGTTGCCTGGTTCCCTGACTCATGTACTCGACTTGTATGTTTCAGGCATGCGTAGCTTTCTGCGAGACACTGTACAGCAGTGCCGGGCACGTGGCTACGCCGAGACGATACACGGACGCCGGCGCTACCTACCGGCCATCCAAGACACTAACCCTAATGCCAGAGCCCATGTGAGTCTTTAGCTGCGATGTAACGACAGCCAGTTATGTCATGTCCCCTGTGATACGCAAACCTCGTGGGATAGTTAGAGAAAGCTGGGTTAGAGCTCATGGGATAGTGAGAAAGCTGGGTTAAACCTCGTGGGATAGTGAGGGAAAGCTGGGTTAAACCTCGTGGGATAGTGAGAGAAAGCTGGGTTAAACCTCGTGGGATAGTGAGAGAAAGCTGGGTTAAACCTCGTGGGATAGTGAGGGAAAGCTGGGTTAAACCTCGTGGGATAGTGAGGGCAAGCTGGGTAAACCTCGTAGGATAGTGAGAGAAAGCTGGGTTAAACCTCGTTGGATAGTGAGAGAAAGCTGCGTAAACCTCGTAAGATAGTGAGAGAAAGCTGGGTTAAACCTCGTCGGATAGTGAGAAGCTGGGTTAAACCTCGTCGGATAGTGAGAGAAATCTGGGTTAAACCTCATGTAACAGTGAGAGAAATCTGGGTTAAACCTCATGTAACAGTGAGAGAAATCTGGGTTAAACCTTGTGGGGCAGTGACATAAACATTGAGTGTAATCTGGCAGCTTACCTGATGTCTCCTCCTTCCGACCCCAGCGTCCATGGGTGGTGATCGAGAGCCACCAAATCAAGTGTAATATGAACTGCCAGACATGAATCATACATACAGGAGGTTTGTTCAAACATGGACGTCGCTTTTTTCTCACTTTTTCCTTTTTTCTTTTGGTATCCGTTACGTGCAGCTAAACAGGCGGACGCCTTGGTTGGGGTATGTGACACACATCGTAGGTCTGTTAGGCACGGTCCTTTCACCCCCATGCCCAAGGCTCTCAGCCGTCTGGCCTGCTTTATCACCTACCGCCCCGTGTTCAACCCGCCCAGCCGGAAATGCCGTCAATGTGAATGTTGTTTGAGTATCTAAGAAAGCAGATCAATAAGAATCATTGTGGGGTCCAAAAAACTTGCCAAGTTATCGATTTCTTGGTGGCGAGTGTTTCTGCGAAGGGATCAAGGAGTCATTCTAATGGTGTGTCACTGGGGCAAGGTCACTGCATGGAGGTAAATGGGGAAGGTCACTGGATCAAGGTCCCTGGATGGAGGTCGCTGGGAGAAGGTCACTGGGGGAAGGTCACTGGATCGAGGTCATTGGGGGAAGGTCAATGGATGGAAGTCAATGGGGAGGCTCACTGGATGGAGGTCAGTGTGAGAAGGTCACTGGGTGAAGGTCAATGGGGGTAGGTCACTGGATGGAGGTCGCTGGGGCAGGGTCGCTGGACGAAGGTCAATGGGGGAAGATCACTGGGAGAAGGTCATGGCATGGAGGTAGATCACTGGATAGGGGTCATTGGGGGAAGGTCACGGGATGGAGGTCAATGGAGGAAGGTCATTGGATGGAGGTCTCTGGGAGATCATACTGGAGGTAGGTCACTGGATGGAGGTCACTGGGTAGAGGTCCCTGGGTGGAGGTCACTGGGGAAAGGTCACTGGAGGAAGATCACTGGGAGAAGGTTACTGAAGGTGGGTCACTGGGTGGCGGTCAGTGGGCGTAGGTGAATGTGAAGGTCATTGGGGGTAGGTCACCGGGTTGCATTCTGTGCGTTTACAGTGAGTGTTCCCCTTCAGGCTGAGCGACAGGCAGTGAACACGACGGTGCAGGGGTCGGCGGCCGACCTCGTCAAGTCGGCCATGGTCCTGGTGGACACCAAGCTGCAGGCCGCCTTCCCAGGGAGTCCGCTGTCTCATCGCCACGGGACTGGCAGTCCGCCCGCAGGTGGGATCCCTCGTAAGACTGGTTCACGGTGCTCGATCCGGGGCGCCTTGTAACCTCTGGCACGCATTATAAAGCCTGGGGTGCATTATGACCTATGTACTAAGTGTGATAGTAACTCATCTATTGCCCTTGATGAGAACGGCGATATTAACTATAGTCCTTGCAGCATGATCTGACCTGCCCTTGACCTGTCGTTGACCTGCCCTTGACCTACCGTTGACCTGTCGTTATCCTACCGTTGACATGCCTTGACCTGCCCTTGATCTACCGTTGACCTGCCCTTGACCTACCGTTGACCTGCCTTTGACCTGTCCTTGACCTGCCCTTGACCTGTCGTTGACCTGCTGTTTACCCGCCGTGTTTGGTTGCTGCAGATGACAGTGGGGGACCCCGCCGCCGCAGCCGACGCCTTCAGCCCACCCTCACCCCCGGCCCCCCCCGGGGTGCCTACTTCATCCTACAGCTGCACGACGAGCTGATCTACGAGGTGAACGAGACAGATGTTCACCAGGTGGCGTGCATCGTCAAGTACAACATGGAGATGGCCTTGACCCTGTCATGTCGTCTGCCGGCCAAGGTGAAGGTCGGTCCCACCTGGGGCCGTCTGCAGGACATGGAACTTTAATCGAAGCGTTTCCACGACGGGACGCTCTTTGCTTTTGCAGAGATATGTAATGAATTATTACGCTATATTGTATATACATCATTTTGTATATACAATCAACGTTTTTTCGTAATTATACATATTTTTTTTCTCGTTCCAGAGAGTGTATTCATTCTCCGGGTGTGTTGTAGATAATTGTAGATAAATGCAGCATGAACGATACTCGATTCAGTCCAGGGTGTTCATTAACTAACGATGTGTTCTGTTTAAATGTCAATATTTGAAAGTACGCCCAGTGTTTCTATACGGCGTTCTAGTTATGTATTTGTGTGCCAGGTGAGGATGCATGAGGATATAAATTATTGCTGTTGCCTGAGACTGAAACATGATTCATAATTCATACACTGGACTAGAAATGAAATAAATGCCGCTCATCCGAATGCAATAAACTCAATGTTAGGGTTGCTATTATTCTGATGATTCATGTGACATGTACATAAACACGGCCACCGGGGGTGGATGTGATAGTATTATGTGTTAATAGGGGGGGGGGGGGCAGGATTGTGATATTATGTGTTAATAGTGGGGGCAGGATTGTGATATTATTATGTGTTAATAGTGGGATGGGGGCAGGATTGTGATATTATGTGTTAAAAGATGGGTGGGTGGGGGATTGTGATATGATTATGTGTTAATAGTGGGGGGGGGGGGGGTTGTGATATTATTATGTGTTAATAGTGAAGGGTGTTAGCCGCCATCCAACGTGTAGACAGTGGAATAAAATGGTTCATTGTGTCCATAGATGTTATACTGTGCTCTGATTGGCTGATAGCGTGTAGTGTATCTTGCGTGTAGGTTGTTGTTGGCATGGCCGTACCCCGCCATTAAAGCCTCTCGTACCGTATGTTGCTGTTGTTGATACTTCTCTTACTATTTATTGGTCACGTGCTATCGACGGGGCCAAAGTGGCAGTCATCTACCGGTATCATTTCATTAACTCTCCCACATGATTTGCCTCTTGCCTCTAAACAAGGACAAACTATCTCGCTCTCCCCCGTTATTTTTATTTTTCTCCGATGTTCTATTTAATCTACTCTGTCCGCTGCGAGAAGGTGGTAACAAAAACTTCAATTACTTCCTTTCAGGTTTTCACGGCGTTTGTACGTTAGGTCAGTCCCACCTCTTGTTCAAATTGTTATCGTGGGAGAACAGACCGAAATGAAGTGGTCTCTGGTCGCTCAGTAATAAAGACGTCAGTGTCACCACAGGAGGCCAGCGCAAAAATCATTACTCGGCCTGATGAAACCCAAGGACCACTGTGTATGAACTAACATTAGCGCTCGTACTCTTGTCACTGTCACTGTATGAGTGTGGGATGGGATGGCCCACCCACCGGCCTGACAGTCAGGCCTTCGTGCGATGGACGGCGCACCAATGAATTTATAATCTCACGCGGTAGGCGTCTCTATTTATCTTGCCATACATATTGATATCATTTTCCACACCTGTCCACCCCGTCCCTCCACTCCCCTCCCGTCTACCACTTCGCTTAGCATTGTCCACCAAGGGCGGCCATGGTCCCGCCCCATTAAGCAGCCTTCCCTCCCCTCCCCTCCCCTCCCCTTCCTGGATCATCCATCCCCTTCCCTCCCCTTCTTCCCCTCTCCTCCCCCCCCCCCCTCACTGGACCTTATTTCCCCTTCCCATCCCGCCGCGTCCTCCCCCCCCCCTCCCTCCCGGGACCATCCATCACCTTCCCTTCCTGTCGCTTCCCTCCCCTCCCTTCCCCTCCCCTCCCCTGCCTGGACC
Source organism: Arenicola marina (assembly GCA_964019135.1). Classification (NCBI taxonomy): domain Eukaryota; kingdom Metazoa; phylum Annelida; class Polychaeta; family Arenicolidae; genus Arenicola; species Arenicola marina. The sequence continues at coordinate 52,288,798 of OZ025248.1, read as the reverse complement.
TTCCTTCCCCTCCCTCCTGCTCCCCTGTCTGTCCGTGGGACATAGATGTGTTATGATATGTTAGACGGCAGCAATGTCCTAAAGTTGATGACGTAGTACACAAGGAAGCCACACTTCCCTACACGACATGTTGCCGAAACATGTGGCTTATCATTTATTGCATACCATATCCTTTTACCCGCCAGACAGACTGCCGTAAAACCGCTGTTGCGTGTTCATGCCGTGTGCATGTGCATGTGTGTGGGGGGGTGGGGGTGGAGGTACTCTTGTATCCATCTGGGGGGGTGGGGGCGGAGGTCCGCGGGTGCCTCTTGATACCTAAGAGAGAGGACATTTGTGATGAAAAAACCCCTATAGAGCGGATATTTTAAAACCTGCGACCGGTGGTGGGGGGGGGGCTCTGAAAATGTGCGTTCATAGAGCGGGAAACCGCGAAAAAATAAATAAGCCGAGCGGGTCTCTGCATGGAACTGCGACATATAGCGGGTCAACGGAACAAAATACCTCTTCCGAGTCGAGTTTGGATTTACCGCGGAGCCCCCCCAAACCCAGCAGTGTATTAAGTACCCCCCCCCTCCCTGGGGAAGCCACAAGCCAGCCGTTTGGCTATTTTTTTTTATAGCAACGCACTAATCATTTTGTAATCTAAATCCAGTTGCTTTCTGTTCTTCCAGATAACTTTGTGCTTTTTTTTATTTTTGTGCTAGAGGTCTATATTAGGACTATCCAGATTGCAGATAAAAGAATATTCTTTTATTCGTTAGAAACTAAGCTAAATGAAGACAAACATAGGACTATATTAACTACTGTATTAACAAAAACCATTATGGAGGTACATGTATCTGACGTTGGATTGAAGTAAAGGAACCTCCCGTAACGATAAAGGGAAACCACAAATGAGAAACTACGGAATGTAAAATTCCAAATATAGGGGGAGAGAGTGAAAAAAATAGAAATATTCCGGAAACGGAAAAACCGAAAGATACTGTGTGGACAGGCCAGGGGGTCGGGAAGCAACACGTGGCCGATGGTCGTGACGTGATCTGGCAGCGGTGGGGCCAGAGCTTATAGGAACTCTGGTTGGAAAGACCTAGGCTGGTCCGCACCAAGGTGCCGCCTGGTAGTAGTCACGGCACCGGTTCCCCGGTAGTAGTCGCGGCACTGGTTCCCTGGTAGTAGTCGCTGCACTGGTTCCCTGGTAGTAGTCACGGCACTGGCTCACTGGTAGTAGTCGCGGCACTGGTTCCCTGGTAGTAGTCACGGCAATGGTTGCCAGGTAGTAGTCACGGCACTGGTTCCCTTGTAGTAGTCGCGGCACTGGTTCCCTGGTAGTAGTCGCTGCACTGGTTCCCTGGTAGTAGTCGCGGCACTGGTTCCCTGGTAGTAGTCGCGGCACTGGTTCCCTGGTAGTAGTCACGGCACTGGTTTCCTGGTAGTAGTCACGGCACTGGTTCCCTGAAAGTAGTCGCTGCACTGGTTCCCTGGTAGTAGTCGCGGCACTGGTTCCCTGGTAGTAGTCGCTGCACTGGTTCCCTGGTAGTAGTCACGGCACTGGTTCCCTGGTAGTAGTCGCGGCACTGGTTCCCTGGTAGTAGTCACGGCACTGGTTGCCAGGTAGTAGTCACGGCAATGGTTCCCTGGAAGTAGTCGCTGCACTGGTTCCCTGGTAGTAGTCGCGGCACTTGTTCCCTGGTAGTAGTCGCTGCACTGGTTCCCTGGTAGTAGTCACGGCACTGGTTCCCTAGTAGTAGTCGCGGCACTGGTTCCCTGGTAGTAGTCACGGCAATGGTTGCCAGGTAGTAGTCACGGCACTGGTTCCCTGGTAGTAGTCGCTGCACTGGTTCCCTGGTAGTAGTCGCTGCACTGGTTCCCTGGTAGTAGTCGCTGCACTGGTTCCCTGGTAGTAGTCGCTGCACTGGTTCCCTGGTAGTAGTCGCGGCACTGGTTCCCTGGTAGTAGTCGCGGCACTGGCTCCCTGGTAGTAGTCACGGCACTGGTTCCCTGGTAGTAGTCGTGGCACTGGTTCCCTGGAAGTAGTCACGGCACTGGTTGCCTGGTAGTAGTCACGGCACTGGTTCCCTGTAAGTAGTCGCTGCACTGGTTCCCTGGTAGTAGTAGCTGCACTGGTTCCCTGGTAGTAGTCGCGGCACTGGTTCCCTGGTAGTAGTCGCTGCACTGGTTCCCTGGTAATAGTCGCGGCACTGGTTCCCTGGCAGTAGTCGCGGCACTGGTTCCCTGGAAGTAGTCGCGGCACTGGTTCCTTGGTGGTACTCGTGGCACTGGTTCCCTGGTAGTAGTCGCGGCACTGGTTCCCTGGTAGTAGTCGTGGCACTGGTTCCCTGGAAGTAGTCGCGGCACTGGTTCCCTGGTGGTACTCGTGGCACTGGTTCCCTGGTAGTAGTCGTGACAGGTTCTCTAGTAGTAGTCGCGGCACTAGTTCCCTGGTAGTAGTCACTGTACTAGTTTCCTGATAATAGTCGCGGCATTGGTTCCCTAGTAGTAGTCGCGGCACTGGTTCCCTGGAAGTAGTCGCGGCACTGGTTCCCTGGTAGTAGACACGGCATTGGTTCCCTAGTAGTAGTCGCGGCGCTGGTTCCCTGGAAGTAGTCGCGGCACTGGTTCCCTGGACGTAGTCGTGGCACTAGTTCCCTAGTAGTAGTCGCGCCACTGGTTCCCTGGTAGTAGTCGCGGCACTGGTTCCCTGGTGGTAGTCGCGGCACTGGTTCCCTGGTAGTAGTCGCTGCACTGGTTCCCTGGTAGTAGTCGCGGCACTGGTTCCCTGGCAGTAGTCGTGGCACTGGTTCCCTGGAAGTAGTCGCGGCACTGGTTCCTTGGTGGTACTCGTGGCACTGGTTCCCTGGTAGTAGTCGTGACAGGTTCCCTAGTAGTAGTCGCGGCACTAGTTCCCTGGTAGTAGTCACTGTACTAGTTTCCTGATAATAGTCGCGGCATTGGTTCCCTAGTAGTAGTCGGGCACTGGTTCCCTGGAAGTAGTCGCGGCACTGGTTCCCTGGACGTAGTCGCGGCACTGGTTCCCTAGTAGTCGTGGCACTGGTTTCCTGGTAGTAGTCACAGCACTGGTTCCCTGGTAGTAGACGCGGCATTGGTTCCCTAGTAGTCGTGGCACTGGTTCCCTAGTAGTCGTGGCACTGGTTCCCTAGTAGTCGTGGCACTGGTTTCCTGATAGTAGTCACAGCACTGGTTCCCTGGTAGTAGACGCGGCATTGGTTCCCTAGTAGTAGTCGCGGCGCTGGTTCCCTGGAAGTAGTCGCGGCACTGGTTCCCTGGACGTAGTCATGGCACTGGTTGCCTGGTAGTAGTCACAGCACTGGTTCCCTGGTAGTAGACGCGGCATTGGTTCCCTAGTAGTAGTCGCGGCGCTGGTTCCCTGGAAGTAGTCGCGGCACTGGTTCCCTGGACGTAGTCATGGCACTGGTTGCCTGGTAGTAGTCGCTGCACTGGTTCCCTGGTAGTAGTCGCTGCACTGGTTCCCTGGTAGTAGTCGCGGCACTGGTTCCCTGGTAGTAGTCGCTGCACTGGTTCCCTGGTAGTAGTCGCGGCACTGGTTCCCTGGCAGTAGTCGTGGCACTGGTTCCCTGGAAGTAGTCGCGGCACTGGTTCCTTGGTGGTACTCGTGGCACTGGTTTCCTGGTAGTAGTCGTGACAGGTTCCCTAGTAGTAGTCGGGCACTGGTTCCCTGGAAGTAGTCGCGGCACTGGTTCCCTGGACGTAGTCGCGGCACTGGTTCCCTAGTAGTCGTGGCACTGGTTTCCTGGTAGTAGTCACAGCACTGGTTCCCTGGTAGTAGTCGCGGCACTGGTTCCCTGGTAGTAGTCGCGGCACTGGTTACCTGGTAGTAGTCGCGGCACTGGTTCCCTGGTAGTAGTCGCGGCACTGGTTCCCTGGAAGTAGTCACGGCACTGGTTCCCTGGAAGTAGTCGCGGCACTGGTTCCCTGGACGTAGTCGTGGCACTGGTTCCCTAGTAGTAGTCGCGGCACTGGTTTCCTGGTAGTAGCCGCGGCACTGGTTCCCTGGTAGTAGTCGCGGCACTGGTTACCTGGTAGTAGTCGCGGCACTGGTTCCCTGGTAGTAGTCGCGGCACTGGTTCCCTGGAAGTAGTCACGGCACTGGTTCCCTGGAAGTAGTCGCGGCACTGGTTCCCTGGACGTAGTCGTGGCACTGGTTCCCTAGTAGTAGTCGCGGCACTGGTTCCCTGGTAGTAGCCGCGGCACTGGTTCCCTGGAAGTAGTCACGGCACTGGTTCCCTGGAAGTAGTCGCGGCACTGGTTCCCTAGTAGTAGTTGTGACACAGGTTCCCTGGAAGTAGTCGCTGCACTGGTTCCCTAGTAGTAGTCGCGGCACTGGTTCCCTGGTAGTAGTCGTGGCACTGGTTCTCTGGAAGTAGTCACGGCACTGGTTCTCTGGAAGTAGTTGCGGCACTGGTTCCCTGGACGCAGTCGTGGCACTGGTTCCCTAGTAGTAGTTGTGACACATGTTCCCTGGTAGTAGTCACTGTACTAGTTCCCTGGTAGTAGTCGCGGCATTGGTTCCCTAGTAGCGGTCGCGGCACTGGTTCCCTGGTAGTAGACGCGGCATTGGTTCCCTAGTAGTAGTCGCGGCACTGGTTCCCTGGAAGTAGTCGCGGCACTGATTCCCTGGACGTAGTCGTGGCACTGGTTCCCTAGTAGTAGTCGCGGCACTGGTTCCCTGGACGTAGTCGGGGCACTGGTTCCCTGGAAGTAGTCATGGCACTGGTTCCCTGGAAGTAGTCGCGGCACTGGTTCCCTGGTAGTAGTCGTGGCACTGGTTCCCTGGTAGTAGTTGTGACACAGGTTCCCTGGTAGTGGTCACTGTACCACTTCCCTGATAATAGTCGCGGCATTGGTTCCCTAGTAGTAGTCGCGGCACTGGTTCCCTGGAAGTAGTCGCGGCACTGGTTCCCTGGACGTAGTCGTGGCACTGGTTCCCTGGTAGTAGTCGCGGCACTGGTTCCCTGGTAGTAGTCGCGGCACTGGTTCCCTGGTAGTAGTCGCGGTACTGGTTTCCTGGTAGTAGTTGTGACACAGGTTCCCTGGTAGTAGTCACTTTACGAGTTCCCTGATAATAGTCGCGGCATTGGTTCCCTAGTAGCGGTCGTGGCACTGGTTCCCTGGAAGTAGTCGCGGCACTGGTTCCCTGGACGTAGTCGCGGCACTGGTTCCCTAGACGTAGTCGTGGCACTGGTTCCCCCTTGTAGTAGTCGCGGCACTAGTTTCCTGGACGTAGTCGGGGCACTGGTTCCCTGATAGTAGTCGCTGCACTGGTTCCCTGGTAGTAGTCACTGTACTACTTCCCTGATAATAGTCGCGGCATTGGTTCCGTAGTAGTAATCGCGGCACTGGTTCCCTGGAAGTAGTCGCGGCACTGGTTCCCTGGACGTAGTCGTGGCACTGGTTCCCTAGTAGTAGTCGCGGCACTGGTTCCCTGGACGTAGTCGGGGCACTGGTTCCCTGATAGTAGTCGCGGCACTGGTTCCCTGGTAGTAGTCGCGGCACTGGTTCCCTGGTAGTAGTCGCGGCACTGGTTCCCTGGTAGTAGTCGCGACACTGATTCCCTGGTAGTAGTCGCGGCACTGGTTCCCTGGTAGTAGTCGCGACACTGGGTCCCTGGTAGTCGCGGCACTGGTTCCCTGGTAGGAAGAACTGCACGTGGTCAAATTGCTCAGTCTCCTCTTCCACAAAAAATGAACGACTTTTGATGGAAAGACGTGTATATTGATTTTAGGGGGAGACATTCTGACTAGGACACATGCGGTGATAATACATTAGCCTACACAAAGCAAGACCACCGAACCCCCCACCCACCCTTTTCTCATCCCCTTTACACACCCTGCACCTCTCTGCCCCGCACTCACTCTCTCTCTGTATGTCTCTTTAGGGGTCCCTCTGTCTCCCTCTCTATCTCTGTCTCTCGCCCTCTACTTCACTCGCTCTTTCTTTCTCTCTCCCTCTATTTCACTCGCTCTTTCTCTGTCTCTCGCCCTCTATTTCACTCGCACTTTCTCTGTCTCTCGCCCCCTATTTCACTCGCTTTTTCTGTCTCTCTCTCTCTATTTCACTCGCTCTTTCTCTGTCTCTCGCCCTCTATTTCACTCGCTCTTTCTTTCTCTCGCCCTCTATTTCACTCAGTCTTTCTCTGTCTTGCGCCCTGTATTTCACTCGCTCTTTCTTTCTTTCGCCCTCTATTTCACTCGCACTTTCTCTGTCTCTCGCCCCCTATTTCACTCGCTCTTTCTGTCTCTCTCCCTCTATTTCACTTAGTCTTTCTCTGTATCTCGCCCTGTATTTCACTCGCTCTTTCTGTCTCTCGCCCTCTATTTCACTCGCTCTTTCTGTCTCTCTCTCTCTATTTCACTCGCTCTTTCTCTGTCTCTCGCCCTCTATTTCACTCGCTCTTTCTGTCTCTCGCCTTCTATTTCACTCGCTCTTTCTCTGTCTCTCTCCCTCTATTTCACTCGCTCTTTCTCTATCTCTCGCCCTCTATTTCAATCGCTCTTTCTCTCTCTCTCCCTCTATTTCACTCGCTCTCTCTCTATCTTTCGCCCTCTATTTCACTCGCTCTTTCTGTCTCTCGCCCTCTATTTCACTCGCTCTTTCTGTCTCTCTCTCTCTATTTCACTCGCTCTTTCTCTGTCTCTCGCCCTCTATTTCACTCGCTCTATCTTTCTCTCGCCCTCTATTTCACTCGCTCTTTCTGTCTCTCTATTTCACTCGCTCTTTCTCTGTCTCTCGCCCTCTATTTCACTCGCTCTTTCTTTCTCTCGCCCTCTATTTCACTCGCACTTTTTCTGTCTCTCGCCCCCTATTTCACTCGCTCTTTCTCTGTCTCTCTCCCTCTATTTCACTTAGTCTTTCTCTGTCTCTCGCCCTGTATTTCACTCGCTCTTTCTTTCTCTCGCCCTCTATTTCACTCGCTCTTTCTGTCTCTCGCCCTCTATTTCACTCGCTCTTTCTGTCTCTCGCCCTCTATTTCACTCGCTCTTTCTCTGTCTTTCGCCCTCTATTTCAATCGCTCTTTCTCTCTCTCTCCCTCTATTTCACTCGCTCTCTCTCTATCTCTCGCCCTCTATTTCACTCGCTCTTTCTCTCTCTCTCCCTCTATTTCACTCGCTCTTTCTCTTGTCTCTCGCCCTCCATACCTTTCGCTCTCTCTCTCTGTCCCTGTCTCTATCTTTATTCCTGTAGTAATTGCTTTCATACATGCGACAGGCAAACGGTATTATTAATTTGTGTGTTGCGAGTGCTTAGCCTGCCGCCCAGGCAGGTGGTCCCCTCCACATCATATTGCCACAGATTCTGTACGAAATCGAGGACGCGTGCGGGTAGGGGTGGTCGGACGTGGGGGAGGAGGGGTGGGGCAGTGGTGGGATGGGAGGGGTGGAGGTGCCGGTGGGAGTGATGGGACGAGGGGGACGGGGTGGTGGTGGGATGGGAGGGGTGGGGCTGTGAGTATGGCCCGGGGAGTATGGGTGGTGGTGGGACCAGCGAGGGGTGGGTGTGAGGGTAGGGATGGTGATGGGACAAGCGAGGGGTAGAGATGCAGATAGCGGGTAGTGTCGAGTGGAGACCCAGTTGCGTCCCCCCCCCCCCTCCCACCAATGTCGGTGTGGGGTGGTGGGCCAGCCAGCCTCCCATCATTGTCTGGGTAATATTACTACTGGTGACCAACCACGCCTCCCCCTCCCCCCACCCTCCTCCGCCGGTCGCCACCCCCACGCCGCTTCCGGCGCCGGGCAGGCGGCCTCGGGGTGTCCCATCCGATGGCCGTGGCACCAAGGCGGGCGACGGACAGACACCAGTTGTGCCTGTGTGAAACGGGCTAATGATAAGCCATGTTGGAAGAAGGTTCGGCGTGTCTGGTGCCTGCTGCCTGCCTGGATCAGTGACGGTCGCTGCCCTCCTCGCTGGCCGAAGAACAACTCTCAGGTGAGTTGGTGACACGAGGGTAGTAGGATAGGTGTTGTTGTGTCCCATTAATAGGCATACAGCTGGTAGATAGGTACACGGTGGTATATCTAGTATGCCGTACACCAAGCTAGTGGCGCTGGTGTTCTAAATGCAGCCGTAGTGAGACTACTTCCGGTGGTGGCGCGGCGCGTAACATGTGGTCTTTATAAAGGCGGTGGACATCAAAGAGATTATCGCACGTCAGTTAGCGTGTGGGAATCGATGATTACTGATGATCCGCTAGGCTTCAAATATCATAGCAGGTAATAGTCAGGATGTAGGATCTAGGCAACAATTGGTGTGAGAGCTAGGTAGCAATTGGTGTGAGAACTAGACAACAATTGGTGCGATAACTAGGCAACAATTGGTGTGAGAGTCAGGCAGCAATTGGTGTGAGAGCTAGACAGCAATTGGTGTGAGAGCTAGGCAACGACTGGCGCGATAACTAGGCACCAATTGGTGTGAGAGCTAGGCAGCAATTAGTGTGAGAACTAGGTAACGATAGGTGCGATAACTAGGCAACAATTAGTGTGAGAACTAAGCAACAATTGGTGTGAGAACTAGGCAACAATTGATGCGGTAACTAGGCAACAATTGGTGTGAGAACTATTCAACAATTGGTGGGATAACTAAGCAATAATGCGTGTGAGAACTAGTCACAATCAACTGAGTGACAGGCGACACAAGTCACAATCAATGAGTGACAGGTGACACAAGTCACAATCCATGAGTGACAGGCGACACAAGTCACAATCAATGAGTGACAGGCGACACAAGTCACAATCCATGAGTGACAGGCGACACAAGTCACAATGAATGAGTGACAGGCGACACAAGTCACAATCCATGAGTGACAGGCGACACAAGTCACAATGAATGAGTGACAAGCGACACAAGTCACAATCCATGAGTGACAGGCGACACAAGTCACAATCAATGAGTGACAGGCGACACAAGTCACAATCAATGAGTGACAGGCGACACAAGTCACAATCAAGGAGTGACAGGCGACACAAGTCACAACTATTGAGTGACAAACGACGCAAGTCACAATGAATGAGTGACAGGCGACACAAGTCACAATCATTGAGTGACAGGCCACACGAGTCACAATCCATGAGTGACAGGCGACACAAGTCACAATGAATGAGTGACAGGCCACACGAGTCACTATCATGTGGCTGTTCCACTGAGGACGCTGTCAGTGTTACGCTATTTTTGTGCTCTAGACGTTTCATTGAGGGTTATTTCGTTGTTTTAGTCCCGTACTTTCCGTATTTTCGCTTTCGACGCTGTTATCGTGACATCACCATTACAGTAACTGTTCTGTGCTAGTAGGGTGAACCATGGGTTTCGGCATTGCTCATGTATTACTCACGCAAACCATTTGCAACAATAATCCATTTCGTGGGCTTCATTAAACATAGACGATGGGTCCTGTTTCCTGCGTTCTGTGATACGGCAGACAGTCCACGATCCTTCCGCAGGGTGCAGTAACTCTAGCCAATTACAGGGGTCTGGAAGGTCTAAATGGAATATTCGAAAAATCGGCAATCGACATTGACCGCCAAATTTCGACACTGAGGATCTGAAACAACCACATCGACACAAATAGTGGCATTTTAGAAAAAAACCGACATTCGACACTGAGAATTTTGAAAAATTTACACTGGAAACTGGACACCCCCCCCCTCCCCCCCTTCCAGACCCCTATGGGTTGGCATTCAGCAGATAAAGCGATAAGAACTTTACAAGGTGGTTACATTATGGACCAAGGTGCGTGATGCCATTTTTACACTGCTACCTTCTCAAGAAGTGTGCGCTACGGCTGACTACGCCCCTGTAATAGGGTGCGAGGACGTAGCAGTGATTTACGCGGCTCCGTGTTTTAGTTTAGTTAAGGAATTGAATAGGGTGACATGACATAGCAGCGATTTACGCGGCTCCGTCTTTTAGTTTTAGTGGACGGACGCAATAGGGAGACAGAACGTAGCAGCGACTCCGTTTTTAGGTACTTTAAAAAAAATGTAGTTAAAGAACGAGCTGGAGTGCATTCGCCAAAATAAAGCACGAGACGCGATAGCGTTTAGTGGTTTATTTGGGGAATGCACGGCAGCGAATTCTGTAACGTACTTATAAAATTGTTATAACAAGGCATGACATGTGCGAAGTGGGGTGGGAAGGCGTGGATGAAGTAGACATTTTGCAAGTCATTGCTTCTCAGTTTCGTGAAAACATCGCCTCCTGAAAAGCGATATGACGGATATAGATCTAATGAGAAATGTATGCAATCGATAACTGTGGAATTTCCATATATTTTGAGATTTCTGATCTAACCCCCGCCCCTTTTTGCTTAACATTGACATGTGCATTCCGTTGTTTGTCTTGAAATTGGCAAGTTCTGTCAACACCAGCCAACTCGGCTCCGCTCAGCTCAGCTCGACTGATTATACCGTGACACTTGACGAGTCAATATTAACAACTGTTCTTTATCTAGATAATGCACAGTTTTTCCGTTCATTATTAAAATAAAGCACTGTTTTACCTTCTTTATTTGAATAACGCACACTTACGTTAATACAACACGGCTAGGTCTGTTTTTCGATCCATTCTTCAAGATAATGAACATTAAAGACAAAGGCGTCACGTCACACAATTTTTTAATTCTAGTGGACGGATGGAATAAGTTGTTATGACGTAACAGCCACTCCATAGCCAACTTTATTTTGACAAATTCTACGCATTAGCTTTGTAATTTGGTTGCCATGGAAACATAAAATACTGCTACGATCGACGTTCGTGCGAACTTTGGTAGCATAGGGCTGTACAGTCACTACGGGATCTTATTGAGAACCCACGAGACAGGGGCACTTATGCTCCACGCCAATGCCTAGCATCAACGGCCTGTGCGTGCTGCCTACCTTTCGGTTATTTGCCTTCACTCGCTTCATACACAAGATCGGCTAAAGCTGTCCTTGGATGCACAACTAACCACTGTAGTTCTAGGCATATCTGAATTATAACCATCAGTTTATGTAATATATGAGCAATTAGACAGTTGATAAACCATAATATACGGTTGTCTCATGGGTGACTCTCAGTGTCAGGCGATGTAATGTGCTGCGCGGGGTTTTCCATGTCGTATGACGTAATAATCATCATGACTCGCATGTCTGCGTGCGGTATCTATGGTTACGTAACAGCGCTCCTTATATGGACTGACGCGGCGAGGAACATGGTGTTCCGTTTGTCGCAGAAATGTAGACATCGTTGAATTGCCTCAAAATACAACGCTTTCAACCGTCTCATCGAACGGACCACATGCATTATGGAGAGATACATGTCTTATCTTTAATTATATTATGATTTTATAGTTAACAATGCCTGGACCAAAAAAAAAAAAATTGTTTCACACCTGCTCGATTCTTTACGCACAAACCGCGCAGCCGGCCGGTTCCCAACAGTCAAACGTTGACTACAATGAGTGCGCATCACGCAGCTGCAGCAAGGCACCAGCGTGATGCGCACTCGTTCTAAGAGCACGTGTTTTTTGTTTGTCCCTAAAAAGACCTAAACCGGAAATAGAACCCGCGAGAACTGTACAGCCCTATTGTGAGCAGAACAATTTGGTTGTCATGGAAACAAAACGACTGGTCGCCCGCGTTTTTACGTCGGCGATATTGTGTGGGTGCAAAAACATTGTATATTGGTGCCAGGTCGAAAAAAAACTCTGTTTGGACTATCTGACGTCTATGTGACCTTGACCTTTAACCGATAAAGCATCGCGGTAACTTTCGCTGTTTGAATCTGTTGATGAACGATGTAGGTTTACAACCATATTGTGTGGCTGGTCACTGTTTACCACGACAGACAGAGAGACACAGATACACAGACAGATGTAGATCAGACGGACAGATAATCAGACAGACTGACAGACAGATCGACAGATTGAACGACAGACACACTGGCAGACAGATCGACAGACAAGCAGATATCTCAGAAAGCTGTTCCAGTTGTCACTGCGCTCACACCAAGCAACCATTGCGTCCCTGGTGATGTGGCTGCGATAAACATGGCTTCTTTTCGTACAGTCTTGGCCGGTCTACATCTAGTTTCGCCCACTGTGTCTTCTTCATCTTACGGCTATTGTGTAGCGCTGATCAGTCCCACGGATGTCAGTCGGATGCCTTCGCAACAGTCACGGGAATGCTTGCCCTCATTGGTTGGGGTGAACGTCATTACAGGACAGACAGAAAATATTAACACGTGACAATAAACAATTTGGAGGAACAATTAATGTGAATTCGAGAGCATTTATAAATGGAAGAATGTGTCGTTTCTTTTAAAAATGAACATGTGTGTCGCTTCATAATCTCTATCCAATCCAAGTTATTTTCTGACTAAATCTGCCTATCCCTGTAATTGAGACTTTAAATGACTTCAAATAACGCGCCAATCGTCGAAATGACTCGAGTGTAAAGTGCCTTTGTCGTCTCTCTTGATCTCAGTTCCTTCCCACCAGTGACCAGCGACCGACCGGATCTGATGCCCACCCCTCGGTACCATGGCAACCGTCCAGCCACCCCCAGCACGGATCCCAGCGGCCAGCGACCTCCACGTGGTGTTTGACTTCTACAGCGAGCACCCCCAGAGGGCGCCACCGCCTGAGACTCCGGAGTGCAGTGATGATGAGAGGACATCCCCCTTACCGCCAGACACGCTCTGCACGGAGCCCTACTGGACGTCGATCCAGGAGCTTCAGGGCAGTGACATCTTCCTGGAGGGCATGCTGCTGCGGTCTCTGGAGCAACAGGGTGGGTAGAGGGCATGCTGCTGCGGTCTCTGGAGCAACAGGGTGGGTAGAGGGCATGCTGCTGCGGTCTCTGGAGCAACAGGGTGGGTAGAGGGCATGCTGCTGCGGTCTCTGGAGCAACAGGGTGGGTAGAGGGCATGCTGCACGCTGCGATCTGTGGGGAAACAGGGTGGGTAGAGGGCATGCTGCACGCTGCGGTCTGTGGGGAAACAGGGTGGGTAGAGGGCATGCTGCACGCTGCGGTCTCTGGAGAAACCGGGTGGGTAGAGGGCATGCTACACGCTGCGATCTGTGGGGAAACAGGGTGGGTAGAGGGCATGCTACACGCTGCGATCTGTGGGGAAACAGGGTGGGTAGAGGGCATGCTGCACGCTGCGGTCTGTGGGGAAACAGGGTGGGTAGAGGGCATGCTGCACGCTGCGGTGTGTGGGGAAACAGTGTGGGTAGAGGGCATGCTGCACGCTGCGGTCTGTGGGGAAACAGGGTGGGTAGAGGGCATGCTGCACGCTGCGGTCTGTGGGGAAACAGGGTGGGTAGAGGGCATGCTGCACGCTGCTGTCTCTGGGGAAACAGGTTGGGTAGAGGGCATGCTGCACGCTGCGGTCGGTGGGGAAACCGGGTGGGTAGAGGGCATGCTGCACCCTGCGGTCTGTGGGGAAACAGGGTGGGTAGAGGGCATGCTGCACGCTGCGGTCGGTGGGGAAACAGGGTGGGTAGAGGGCATGCTGCACGCTGCGATCTGTGGGGAAACAGTGTGGGTAGAGGGCATGCTGCACGCTGCGGTGTGTGGGGACACAGTGTGGGTAGAGGGCATGCTGCACGCTGCCGTCTCTGGGGAAACAGGGTGGGTAGAGGGCATGCTGCACGCTGCGGTCGGTGGGGAAACCGGGTGGGTAGAGGGCATGCTGCACCCTGCGGTCTGTGGGGAAACAGGGTGGGTAGAGGGCATGCTGCACGCTGCGGTCGGTGGGGAAACAGGGTGGGTAGAGGGCATGCTGCACGCTGCGGTCGGTGGGGACACAGGGTGGGTAGAGGGCATGCTGCACGCTGCGGTCTGTGGGGAAACAGGTTGGGTAGAGGGAAAGAGGCGTTATCGTGTTGCATCTATCGCCTGAAAACAATATCTATAATTTGATTGGCTTAATACTTCTGGTTGGTAAGTAGATATATCTTGAAGATACCCTTGGTTCACAAACCTGAATGACGTAATAGTTATTACATTTTGTAATATGTATTCCCATCGATGCATTAAAGAAATCTTCTTTATTTTGGTGAAGCCCGTGGCCGCTAATAGCTAGAAAGCCATGTACAATATAGCGCTCTACAGCAAAACTTCCTCTAACCTAACTCACTAGCCGAAGACTTTAAGTCATCATTTTTCGCATTTCGACTTTTCAATTTTCGTCTTATGTCGGTATGTTCGGTTTGTGTATCTGTCTGTCTGTAACGCAACGCATTATCTTTGGAATGCCTAAAGATATCGACTTTAAAATTCACAAAAAGATGCGGAGTGACCATCTGCAGGCTAAGTTCGTAGATGGGCCATGTAAGTCAAAGGTCAAGGTCACAGGAATTTTTCAAAATTCGCTTAACCATTGAAAGATGGGACCAAAAATCGGTAAGATCGCTATAACGTTAACAGTTTTCATTTGATCACGTTGAAAATTATTTCACGTTTTGGGCCTTGTATATCGTTGTGTTTTTTTGTTTCAAATCGCCCGAATAGTTTTTTACGCAAAAAATCCCCAAAGTTTTACATGGGACCCTACGGGAGCATTTTGGCCGGCAAATGGGTGCTCAAATGCTCTATGAAGGCTACCAGTCAGGCAAACGACACCTTGCGTGATACATGACATTAGTATTTGGGCACGAATAACTATATTGGTCAAGGTCACGCTTCCAATGTCAAGGTCACAGCAAGGTTAAGGTCACGAAACATGTTTTCCCGTGTAACTTCGTTATTATTTGGTTTAGAGATGCGCTGTTTGTTTGAAAGTATTCTTCAGAGAGATGCGCAAACGCATAAACAACTAAATTTTGCGATGCCAAGGGTGCCAAAATATCGCTGTGACTACATGAATGCCGGTATATGACTCATATGTGGTGGAATGTGTACCCATGTTACTGGCATCATGTTTGCCAAATGACATCGAAATCGAACCAGTAGTTTGGACGTTAGCAAATAATCACACTTTAACATGACTAATCCCATTATAAAGCCTCGATACGCCAAATGACTGACGGCGTGACGTTTCGGCCTACAACCCCGTCGATATTGCATGTACTACATAGTCGCAGTTGATACTAACATGTTCAAGTTGCATCTATCACCCCGATTTTCGTCTTTCTTCTCAAGCTACGCTTGACAATCTCGTATTGGTTATTGCTCCAAATGAATGATATTGAATCTTGATTTTAAATCTTAAAATGATTTTGTATTATGACCCACATGAAATGATTGCGGGTATTGTCACTGTTGCAGCGAAGTACCCGTATGTACAGTACCTTGTGTACAACGCCGTAGATCCTCTGACGCCGCTCCCCTCGCATCAATCTCCAAACACTGAGGAGTCTCCCCCAGACGCCACAGGGGGCGCTTCATGCAGCTTCATGCAGCTCCTGGCCAGTCAAGGTCAGGCTGGTCAACCCTTGGTACCAAGAACCAGGATCCTATCTCACCTGGTCTTTTTGTGTTTCCATCAGCCCACGAAATGCATTATTGTAGTAACTAATAGGCATGAGTGATACGTGAGTTATACTTGAACAATGGTTCGCCCTAACATGGAAGAACAAACCCAGTCACGTGTAGCACGAGCCAATGTAAACGTTTTTATTTATTTACATATTTTGGGCACGACTTTCAACGCGAAGTTTGGTCCAGTTTTAGTTTCATTTCCTTGTTCCGAGAGGGTTTTTTGGCCCAAGTTATATTTCATGTGCACAAAAACGATTGCATAAAACACACCAACATTTAATGTTTTATCTTCACAACAAAGGGATATTGTTTGAATGTGTTTATCCTTTCTGCGCCAGGGGGCTACAGAGAGATTTTTGAATGTGTTTATACTTTCTCCGCCAAGGGGCCACCAGGAGATTTTTGAATGTGTTTATACTTTCTCCGCCAGCGGGCTACCGGGAGATGTTTTCCTTCGTCGATAGAGAGACTCCACTGATGCCGAAGCGCCCGCAGAACCCGCTGGCCGCCTACCTCGTGTCTGCCTTCAGGTCCGTCGGCAACCTCCACCAGCTCGATGAGACATGGAGCTACTGGAGCGGGGCCGACTTCATAGTGGAAAACATCCCCAAGTCGCTGCTCCTCCAGAGATTGACGCTGCACAGGTCGCGCTGTGACGTCACGGACACCGACGTCTTTTCCTACGTGTTACTGTGTGAGTTGGGGGATGCACTGGGTGACCTTCGCACGGCGCTCCAGTTCATGGATACTCTCAAACGGCGCGAGTGCGGATTCACATCACTCTATGCAATTGACCACTTCTTCTGAACAGCGGCGCTGTATATAATGTACTCATTGGCATTTAGTTAAAGTTACTACTTCAACAAATGGAAAATGGCGAAGGGGGAGGGGGGCGTTTGCTGTTGGAACAGCGGTAAACACTTTACGACACTCAGGCTCAGGCTTTCCGGCCGATGAATATACGGCAAGTGACAAGTTGTCGCGCTCTCTGTCGGAAGAATTTATTCATCCTGGTAACGTCAGTGTGCTGACGTCATTACACAAGTCTGCGCGTCGCCGCTCGTCCAATGTCTTTTTTTGTTGAAATAATAACTTTAATGTTAATTGATTCATAATGTTATGCTTTTACTCGTTTTTTACTTGTTTTTTTACTTGTTTTTTACTTGTATTAAAATATTACACAGTTGTTAGAAGCATACTTTCAGTTAATATATGATATTTGGAAAGTCAACGTCACTTTAAAAGAACTTTCTGCGTTTCGCTATATATGCTTTAAGTTTCGTGTCCACAGTTAATTCGCCATTTGATGTTTTGTACACCAGAGTGGGGGTGTGGGACGTGGCTGGGGGGGGGGGGGGCTAGAGATGTCGTGTGTTAAAGGCTAATAATTTTAATTACAATGATGACGCGAGAAAGGTTTGCCTTTGGCCCGGGCCCTCGGTAAGTAACATGAGGATGCTGGTTCAGTAGAAAGCAATAATCCGTGTGCATTCGATATAATGCGAAGAAAATGATAATCATAATGGAACCATCCATGTATTTCCTATTATGCGGTAGATCATGATATTACTTTTACTTTTTGAAATTTAAATGACCAGCTCATTTGGTATAGCATGTTATGTACGTCTTACATCTTTACTTTCAGTGTAATTTTAACAGTACCATCTAATGGTTTATTGGCGATTTCACTCGTCCGCGATGCACAGACAGTCCATTCATAAATATCTGCAGCAAAGCACAACGTGGCCATTTTGTTCATTACGGTTAAGCAGGTTTTAATCTTCAGTACTAATTATAGTACATGTACTAAAGTATTGATTTTTGCTGCATATGTCTCAAACACATTTGGGATTTTCTTACGCAGATTAAAGTATATATGTTTTGCAATAAAATAGCCTGGACATTGTTAATAACACTATAGTATATGCGTAAAGTAATAATAGTATGTGGACTGTGGCTCGTTCACTGCCAATCTCGACACTACATCACCGATTATCGCTCATCACCATGATAAACAAGAACACGTGCGCTTCATTGAAAACTGCATTTATTATTTGCAATACGTCTTAAAACATACATAATTAATAGAGATAAAATAGCTAATTAATTACTTAATTGTTGAGTAATATAATGTGCAGAAGGTCGATAATAATAAGATTATGGTGTATTGCAAAAAAAAATTACGATGAGAAAATCCACCTTTATAGCTTGTTTCCCCCCCCCCTCTCCCTCACATCTTGCACGATATTTTTTTCTTATTTAGAACCTCACATTTTGTCACTTCAGCAAAACGAAATATTTTCCCTACCTGTCCTGACTGTCTGGGCAGGTCGCCCCCCCCCCCTCCCCACCACCACCACCTCCCCCACGCTCAAGCTTATACGGTTGTTGGACCCTCTCTCCTTTTGTATATTCTTGCCGATCCACTTGCCATGGACATTCCAATCACTTAGACCCGATAGGTGGATGGCTCCAGATGGACTATGGAATAACTTCTTCTGTAGTTGTTACGTGTCACATTCTCCAGTCATATATATCTGTCATTATCAACTCTGTGGCTGGAGAAAACCTGGTCAGAATATTAACTATTGAGTGTCGGTGCTATTCTTCATTTAAGACACGTCAGTCTTGTTACTACAACGTGTATCCGATGCATAGACGACTGTCCCCCCTCCCTCCCTCCACCCCCAACCCCCTCCCCGCCCCCCACACACACGCCTGGGCGTCTCTCATTCTAAACACGCGTGCACAAGGGGACAGACCGCAGAAAGACGACCCAGAGAGCAGAGCGAACAAGGACTACCCCCCCCCCCCCACCCACACACACACACACGCCTGCCAAAGGGGTCTACCACTGTAAACACGCGTCCACAACAGAGCAGACAGAAGAAAGACGACCCCCCTCCACACACACACACGCCTGTCTAGAGGGGTCTACCACTGTAAACACAAGCGCCCAAGATGGCAGTCTGAATCGGATTCAGATGGATCGCCTCGACAATGCGTGCAATGTGCCATTAAGCTACCTGCTGACCGATATGCCAAATACATCGTACATGAATGCTACATTTGGTTATAGACATAATGGGAAAACGACAATGATAAGAACTAAATGCGCCACACCGTGCATGTAACAAGGCCAGATGACCTAAGGCGCTGGTCGTACGCTCACACTCCTAGTGGGCGCATTTCCTTATGCCAGGGACGGTATCCCGCCCGAGACGCGCAACACGTGACGGGGAACTTCTGGGTACGCCGGTAGGGATATACCTATTCCACTGATATTCACACAGCGTTCATATCCGGTGCAAGTAGGGCCACTGGAATCAACCTACTCTCATCACCTTTCAATCAGCCGCCATCTTATCCCGAATGTCTCGTGCTGTTTTGAACGGAGCATACCGAATTGATGCGCGCGCACCCATGCCCGGGTGAAAGAAGTGTAGGGCGGTAAACCGATGAGTAGTGTGGTATTCGGTCCACCGCAGGGATACACCCGGGTTGCCAACAAAATGCGCCCATTGATCAGTGCCACTACTCCAGCGGTGCGAGGGCAACCCACCTAGTGGTGTGAGGGACAACGCATCTAGTGATGTGAGGGACAACACATCTAGTGGTGTGAGGGACAACGCATCTAGTGATGTGAGGGACAACACATCTAGTGGTGTGAGGGACAACGCATCTAGTGATGTGAGGGACAACACATCTAGTGGTGTGAGGGACAACGCATCTAGTGGTGTGAGGGACAACGCATCTAGTGGTGTGAGAGACAACACATCTAGTGATGGAACGACTCGCACACCGGTCGCATGATACACGTATGTACATGTAGCTCAGGGGTAGAGAATTAACACCATTCCTTCTCCTTAATATTTATACATGTAACTACCAATAGCCGTATTGCGTCTTACAACCGTCTTACGTCACTGGTCACATCTGCCGTGTACATGTACATACATGTATATCTGCTATCTATAACGTTACAGCCTCAACACACACAAGGTTACGAGTTTTTGCAGTCCATGTTGCCCCGTAGTTAAATCGCGTACAAGCTGCACCAACACACCCGCTAAAATGACTGGAGCCAGACTCCTCATGCTGTCCGCTCGGCCGAGACGCCCACAGGGACTTCGCAATAGATTTATTAACTACCTGTCGGCTCCCCTGGCGTGATGCCGAGGAACCAGCCTCCTGACGACGACCTGACGTCACTTATAGCGACTTGATGTCACTATGGCGACCTGACGTTACTATAGCGACCTGACATCACTATGGCGACATGACGTCACCATGGCGACCTGATGTCACTATGGCCGCCTGACGTGAGAGCCTCTCCTCATTGTTACTGTAGAGACCTTTGTTACTGTGTCGTAAATAACTTTACAGTTTTAAAAGTTTCACAATATGCAATCGTCGTGTCAGATGCTAAATGACTATCTAAGTCCACCTAGCTAATCCCGACCTGTAGTTTGTTACAGTTACCGCGGCCCCACAAGTGGTGGATTAATTTCTCGCTTTAACCCCCACTTACAATAATAATAATACAATGCGTCCAAGGCATGCTTCATTCATCCTCGAATGTTACAGGCGCTGGTCTCGCTGCCAAAGAGCGGCGCTCCCCCAGCGTGCAAAGTGCGTGCCAATTAACCTGAACTTGAGAATACATTGAAGTGACGATATCCTCCGCTTAAGGTAACGAAGACAACCCTTAAGGCCGAATATCGTTTTCATGTAGTTCATGTATATCCAATGATACGTAGATTGTCGAGTGGGTGACCTTTATTTACGAGCTTTATCGTCAGAAGCTCCAGGTCTGTCTCCCATTCTCCATGAAGAAAAAAACTTGCTGCACGATGCACGCAGTTTAGCCATGTTCGTGGGTTCGAGAAAGCTGCCGGCCAGTGTCGTATCATTTGTCGACGGAGAGGAGGAGACCCAGCTCATCGCGCGATAACTTGCCGTCCGCATTCTTGTCGTAGATGTTGAGGACGTCGGTTCGGTACTCCTCCAGCTCGTGTACGCCAACGTTCTGAAAGCACAACAGACATGTCAGCTCGTGTACGCCAACGTTCTGAAAGCACAACAGACATGTCAGCTCGTGTACGCCAACGTTCTGAAAGCACAACAGACATGTCAGCTCGTGTACGCCAACGTTCTGAAAGCACAACAGACATGTCAGCTCGTGTACGCCAACGTTTTGAAAGCACAACAGATATGTCAGGTCGTGTACGCCAACGTTCTGAAAGCACAACAGACATGTCAGCTCGTGTACGCCAACGTTCTGAAAGCACAACAGACATGTCAGCTCGTGTACGCCAACGTTCTGAAAGCACAACGGACATGTCAACTCGTGTACGCCAACGTTCTGAAAGCACAACGGACATGTCAACTCGTGTACGCCCACGTTCTGAAAGCACAACAGACATGTCAGCTCGTGTACGCCAACGTTCTGAAAGCACAACAGATATGTCAGCTCGTGTACGCCAACGTTCTGAAAGCACAACGGACATGTCAGCTCGTGTACGCCAACGTTCTGAAAGCACAACAGACATGTCAGCTCGTGTACGCCAACGTTCTGAAAGCACAACAGACATGTCAGCTCGTGTACGCCAACGTTCTGAAAGCACAACGGACATGTCAGCTCGTGTACGCCAAAGTTCTGAAAGCACAACAGATATGTCAGCTCGTGTACGCCAACGTTTTGAATGCACAACAGACATGTCAGCTCGTGTACGCCAACGTTCTGAAAGCACAACAGACATGTCAGCTCGTGTACGCCAACGTTCTGAAAGCACAACAGACATGTCAGCTCGTGTACGCCAACGTTCTGAAAGCACAACAGACATGTCAGCTCGTGTACGCCAACGTTCTGAAAGCACAACAGACATGTCAGCTAGTGTACGCCAACGTTCTGAAAGCACAACAGACATGTCAGCTCGTGTACGCCAACGTGCTGAAAGCACAACGGACATGTCAACTCGTGTACGCCAACGTTCTGAAAGCACAACAGACCTTTCAGCTCGTGTACGCCAACGTTCTGAAAGCACAACAAACATGTCGGCTCGTGTACGCCAACGTTCTAAAAGCACAACACACAACGGCGGGTGGTTGGGGGTGGGGGGGTGGATTGGTGAGGGGCTTGGACCTGGTAGCCGCCGGTAGAGGGCGCCGTAGATGCCATGGCGCCGCGGCGATAGAGGGCGCCTATGCGCATGCTCTGGTCAACATGTGGCCAGCGCCGACGCGTAATGAGCGTTGGTTCCTGTCGCCCACCAGTCTGCTAGGCGCCGCTATATATGGGGGTCTGTCTCGGGTGAAAGGTCGCGGGGGGGGGGCCCTTTAGTCTCCAGCCTGGCGGGTTTTAAACCAGTACATTAAGCGATAATCGTGGTCGAGGCAGTGTGCACAATGGGGCAAGTGAAAGGTCAGTCCCTCCACTTTGCTGTTGGAGGCTACAGCCAGGGGCCATCCGCCTAGTGCTGACCTCTGACGGCCCGGGTGAGGAGCCTACCAGTTATATGACCCACAGTGCAGTCTGCACATTCCAATATTGGGTAATGTCGTCAGGTGAAAATTGCAAAATTGATATGTTTACATGAACAATTCTGAGATAACTGTTGGTATTGTGCGGCCAGAGCCATGGTTACATAACTGATTGATGGCCCTCTGTCCCTGTCAGTCAAAGGACTTCGGGCATGAAACGGGTATCGCTACAGTTTGTGCTCATCTCATCCAGTTCACAGAATATATAAACAATATTCACCCCTTCACCACTTTCCTGCAAACCGAGGGGGTGACGTTAACTATACCTCCCCCCGCCTCCCCCACCCCCCGCCTCCCCCACCCCCCGTCCCCACCCTTCACACACACACAGCGCCCTGAACGCTCGGGGGGAAGCCGACATGGTTGCCAAGACGACACGTTTGAGAGGGTGCCGGACGGGTGTCGTGAGGGTGGCGCCGGGTGCCGGGGGGTTGGGGGGGGGGGGCGGTGGGCGGTCGGGGAGGAGGTTGGGGGGTGAGGAAGAAGAGGCACGGGCCGGGAGGCTGATGCATGGTAATGGTGGGCGACAAGCCCGGACGACATGTACGTGCGCCGTCACCGCGCCGCCATGTAAATGTTGAATCATTATTCCCCAAGGAACTGCCTGTGAGAGTTGAATGTAGATAGAATCACTAGGGACGTGTCTTCATACTACTACCGGCCAGGCGACACATGTGTGTGGGTTACAAGACACGATGCACGGTCATGGCCAACCAACACCGTCCGAAAACGGCTGGAAGTCTTTGCTGACAAGGAGGGATGGTCCGGCCATGAAAGGTGGTCATTGATTGGTGGTCCGTGATTGGTGGGCCATGATTGGTGGACCATGATTGGTGGACCATGATTGGTGGTCCGTGAAGCTTGGTTAAAGAGGAAGTTTGATTAAAAGCTTGACTTACTGTTCCGGCCTTCTGCAGTATGTCCCTGAGCAGGGCAAGGATTTCTTGGCCTTCTATGAATCCGTTGTCGTCCTATGGATAGTAAAGTCGGTGGTCAATATCATTGTGAGAGGTTAACAATCGGTTAACTATCGGTTAGTATAATGTGTCTAACCGATCGTTGTGATCCGCCCAATATACGACATGAATAATGGTTAAATAAGGTTGCATCATTGATATAACTGTTTCTCACGATTCTAGCACGATAAATTAAATATTCAGCAAATGAACGATTTACAAACAATGCATATTAAATACCAGTAAATGTATAATATCAGTTAAAGTAAAAAGAGATCTGCTGAACAGGACAACTCACCGGGTCATAGTGCTTGAATATATCATTGAATTCCTTCCTGGTTATCTGGGAGGAGAGACCGACAGACGGTGAGCGACAAGCACCTTGCACACCAACAAAACAACACAGCTATCGCATGATCAGATTTCACATTACAAGTTGTAAAGGTATGTTACATTATATTTGATTTACTCTGAAATGTTAATTAATCTTCATATTTTATTTCGCTTCGATTCTATTTCGATAAGTGTACTTATGTATAAAGGTACGTACCACATTTCTGGTGTCAAACTTGGTCATAAAATTATGTTCAACCGGCAAACATCTGGTAATGAAATAAAATGATGAATTACAATGAAAGGAATTTAAATGATTAAATAGAATAACACAATGAAATGGCATTGAACAGTTAAATAGAATAACAATATTAAATCAGCAAACACTGTAACGTAAGAAATCAGTCCATTCATATATGTTCCGATATTCTAATATTGGTCAGAAAGTGAAAATAATCTCGTATTTTAAATTTGTGTTCCACCTTATTCCAGCACAGCCTGCTTTATTTCATGTTATGGTTTAGTCTAGTCAGTCTCGCTGTGACCGGATAGATGCCGCACTGCTTTATTTCATGTTATGATTTAGTCTAGTCAGTCTCGCTGTGACCGGATAGATGCCGCACTTTGCTATGCACTGTAGCAGAACGGAATGCCCCATAACACTGCCAGTCCTACAACAGTGGGCGATAAAAGGCGCACCAGATATGATGTACTACAGGGGATTGGGAAGCCTGAAGCTCCCTTGGGATCAAGCATGCGACTCGTACCCTTCCATTCAGAATGTTTTAGATGTATCAGACAGTGATAGGCAATATTCAAACGAGGGTCACCGCAGATATTTGAAATTGCTACATAAGCCGCTTAAAGGGCGACCAGTTACTGCCAGACCGCCGGACAGAGACCCATAAGGAACTCAATATCGAAGCGCAGGATTCCCCCCTTCTCCGTCCTGACAGGTTGCCCCCCCCCCTTCTCCTTCGGCCATAGGTATCACACATTAGTTGTGTTCCAGAGTGCTCATGGTGCCACAACTATCACACGGAAATAATGATATCGTGGTGCCAATCACAGACCATTCGCAACAAAATATCGTGGTGCCAATCAAATATCATTCGCAACAACATATCGTGGTACCAATCAACACCATTCGCAACAAAATTTCGTGGTGCCAATCACAGATCATTAGTAACAAAATATCGTGGTGCCAATCACAGACCATTCGTTACAAAATATCGTAGTGCCAATCAAATATCATTCGCAACAAAATATCGTGGTGCCAATCAGACCATTCGTAACAAAATATCGTAGTGCCAATCAAATATCATTCGTAACAAAATATCGTGGTGCCAATCAACATCATTTGCAACAAAATATCGTGGTGCCAATCAACATCATTCGCAACAAAATATCGTGGTGCCAATCCCAGACCATTCGCAACAAAATATCGTGGTGCCAATCCACATCATTCGCAACAAAACATCGTGGTGCCAATCACAGACCATTCGTAACATAATATCGTAGTGCCAATCCCAGATCATTAGTAACAAAATATCGTGGTGCCAATCAAATATCATTCGCAACAAAATATCATGGTGCCAATCAACATCATTTGCAACAAAATATCGTGGTGCCAATCACAGACCATTCGTAACAAAATATCGTAGTGCCAATCAAATATCATTCGCAACAAAATATCGTGGTACCAATGAAATGCTACTTATAAAAAATTATGCCATGGTACAAATCAAATACCACTCATAGCAAATGATGTCATTGTACTACTAATCAAATACCACTCTTAATAAATGATGTCATTGTACCAATCAAATACCACTCATAACGAATGATGTCATTGTACCAATCAAATACCACTCATAACAAATTATCCCATGGTACCACTCAAAGCCAGAATATACCACAATACCGGGATAGGAGGCTGTGGCAGTGCTGCAAATGGTAAGGATAGGCCACATTTCCCCCCATTTTCGGCCTCACGTCAGTAGTAAAGGTACAAGAAAAAAAGAAGATAAAATTTCTAGGAATGCCCATATAAATAAGATAATTCACAAGGGATTATCATGCCCATGTCCAGACGCCATAAATAAAACCCGGTCCCAATGAGATGTTCGTCGCTGATGAAGTGGGCAAATGCCACCAGCGACAGCTTGCAGACGTAGATTGCTGTGAGCAAGCGGAGGAAAGAAGCTGGCATGAAAGGGCTGCTTGACAAACCCAAGTCGGCGACACCGCCTGACGTTGGAGATAATGCCAAAGTTAAAGCTCATTGCAAATGTTCTCAAAGCAATAGCATAACAAAAGGCCTTGAACATTTTCCGGGCTCCAACCTTGCGAACTCGGCCAGTTCAATCTTGCCGTCCTGGTTGGAGTCCGCCGTCTTAAGGATTGCAACTCGGAAGTCGTTGATCATGTCCGGGGAAGGTTTCTGGGGATAAAAAGACACAAAGTTCACATTAAAGTTACTATAACAGCATTTTTTTCTCTCTGAAATACTGAATTTTAAATGGATTGCAGGGATGTATTGTTCGATTTGTCTCCCCATGAGAAATGTATACAGTCTCATATCTCATCCCATTTCTTGTGATGCGGCAAAGAGGCGTCGACAGTGCCCCCAGTTTGATGACGTAATACACAAAAACCATGGCGATGGGTAGGACCGCATGGTCAAGGGTAGAGCCACATGGCCAAGGGTAGAGCCACATGACCTCCGCCGCATGGCCAAGGGTATAGCCACATGACCGTCGCCGCATGGCCAAGGGTAGAGCCACATGGCCAAGGGTAGAGCCACATGGCCAAGGGTAGAGCCACATGGCCAAGGGTAGAGCCACATGACTAAGGGTAGAGCCACATGGCTAAGGGTAGAGCCACATGGCCGAGGGTGAAGCCACATGGCCAAGGGTAGAGCCACATGTGTCTCATATTGCCGCTTCATTAGAGTATGGAGATTGTTTCGAATCCCCTGTTATTGCACATTTGCCGCCTTCTACATGGCCAGTTTTAGCCAAAATGAGCAGATCAGCAATGATATTAGGCTGTAGACGCCTAACTGCGTCGCCTCAGACGAAGGAAGACTGCGTGTGTGATTCTATTATAAAGACACCACGCTTTCATGTCAGGCATTCTGATAGCGGCCATTTGGGGCATCCGGTCCTGAAAGGCATGTGCTGTGTGGCACGGCGCTCTGCAACCGCCGTGCGCGCGGGGACGGTGAGTGGCAGGCGCCACAGGCCACAAGCTTGCTGCACCTGGCCTTCCTCGAAACTTCCGGCGTGAGAACGAGGCTCCCCTTGTGTGGAGATTTGCTCCTCAAATGGGTTGCCATGTGAGACGTGGGTGGGGGGTGGCGTGTATGGGGGGAAAGTGAGGTTAACAGCAGAGGTATGGCAGCCAGACCTCTACAACGCCAAGGATGTAATGGAGCCTGAGAGGAGGCCCATGCTATCAAAGGGACAGACACCTGCTATGAACAGGAGGTCCACATTATATTTTCACGTGTTAATGTCTGTCGCAGGTCGACCTACTCCAACCCCTTCCTTTTGTGTCTCTTTCTCTCTGCAGCTGGCCTCTTTCCACACCCCACACCCTTCCTCCCCTCTTGTTCTTGTCCATACCTCTGCAGCCGGCCCCGTTCCGCATCACTCTCCCACTCCACTCCCCACCACAACACCCGGCTTCCTTTCATCTTAACCCAATCACACAAATTCCAGTCCCCCTCGGGCTTTGCCTGGTCCAGCCCCGTGGGTTGGACCTGATGTTCAGGTAGAAGCCCCACCGCCCAGAATGGCTCCGTTTACCTCCGCTATTAGGATAGGAGGTTGACAGCACATCAGTCACTAGCCAACAGGAACCCATTTACTTGGAACAATGCTTCTCCATTGCTAGCCTATTCGAACAGGGCCCGCGTCTTGGTTCGATATCGTCATGAACAATGCAACAGCATAGGGCTTTCAACCGTGCCCTGTGGCCGTCACCCCTACAACTCTTCTAAAATGCATGATGCAGGCCTCGATCACTAATGGCCACCTGCTGTCCTGTCATGATAGCCACATGTTGTCCTGCTATGATAGCCACGTTGTCCTGCTATGATAGCCATCTGTTGTCCTGCTATGCTAGTCATCTGTTGTCCTGCTATGATAGCCACGTTGTCCTGCTATGATAGCCATCTGTTGTCCTGCTATGCTAGTCATCTGTTGTCCTGCTATGATAGTCATCTATTGTCCTGCTATAATAGCCATCTGTTGTCCTGCTATTATAGCCATCTGTTGTCCTGCTATGTTAGTCATCTGTTGTCCTGCTATGATAGCCATCTGTTGTCCTGCTATGCTAGTCATCTGTTGTCCTAGTATGATAGCCACGTTGTCCTGCTATGATAGTCACCTGTTGTCCTGCTATAATAGTCATATGTTGTCCTGCTATGATAGCCATCTGTTGTCCTGCTATGATAGCCACCTGTTGTCCTGCCATGATAGTCAACTGTTGTCCTGCTATGGTACTCATCTGTTGTCTTTCATGATAGTCATCTGTTGTCCTGCTATGGTAGCCAGTTATTCTCATGCTATGATAGTCATCTGTGGTCCTTCTATCATAGCCATCCGTTGTCATGCTATGATAGTCATCTGTTGTCCCTACATTATAGCCATCTGTTGTCATGCAATGATAGACATCTGTTGTCCTGCTATGATAGCCATCTGTTGTACTGTCATGATAACCATCTGTTGTCCTGCTATGGTAGTCATCTGTTCTCCTGCTATGATAGTCACCTGTTGTCCTGCTATGATAATAATCTGCTGTCCTGCTATGATAATAATCTGTTGTTCTGCTATGATAGCCATGTTGTCCTGCTATGATAGCCATCTGTTGTCCTGCTATGATAGCCATCTGTTGTCCTTTCATGATATTCATCTGTTGTCCTGCTATGATAGCCATCTGTTGTCCTGCTATGGTACTCATATGTTGTCCTGCTATGATAACCATCTGTTGTCCTGCTATGATAGTCATCTGTTGTCATGCTATAATAGCCGTCAGTTGTCCTGCTATGATAGTCATCTGTTGTCCTGCTATGATAGCCATCTATTGTCCTGCTATGGTACTCATCTGTTGTCCTGCTATGATAGTCATCTGTTGTCCTGCTATGATAGTCATCTGTTGTCCTGCTATGATAGCCATCTGTTGTCATGCTATGATAGCCGTCTGTTGTCCTGCTATGATAGCCCTCTGTTGTCCTGCTATGATAGTCATCTGTTGTCCTGCTATGATAGTCATCTGTTGTCCTGCTATGATAGCCATCTGTTGTCCTGCTATGCTAGTCATCTGTTGTCCTGCTATGATAGCCACGTTGTCCTGCTATGATAGTCACCTGTTGTCCTGCTATAATAGTCATATGTTGTCCTGCTATGATAGCCATCTGTTGTCCTGCTATGATAGCCATCTGTTGTCCTGCCATGATAGTCATCTGTTGTCCTGCTATGGTACTCATCTGTTGTCTTTCATGATAGTCATCTGTTGTCCTGCTATGGTAGCCAGTTATTCTCATGCTATGATAGTCATCTGTGGTCCTTCTATCATAGCCATCCGTTGTCATGCTATGATAGTCATCTGTTGTCCCTACATTATAGCCATCTGTTGTCATGCAATGATAGACATCTGTTCTCATGCTATGATAGCCATCTGTTGTCATGCTATGATAGCCATCTGTTGTACTGTCATGATAACCATCTGTTGTCCTGCTATGATAGTCATCTGTTCTCCTGCTATGATAGTCACCTGTTGTCCTGCTATGATAATAATCTGTTGTCCTGCTGTGATAATAATCTGTTGTTCTGCTATGATAGCCATGTTGTCCTGCTATGATAGCCATCTGTTGTCCTGCTATGATAGCCATCTGTTGTCCTGCTATGATAGCCACCTGTTGTCCTTTCATGATAGTCATCTGTTGTCCTGCTATGATAGCCATCTGTTGTCCTGCTATGGTACTCATCTGTTGTCCTGCTATGATAGCCATCTGTTGTCCTGCTATGATAGTCATCTGTTGTCATGCTATGATAGCCGTCTGTTGTCCTGCTATGATAGTCATCTGTTGTCCTGCTATGATAGCCATCTATTGTCCTGCTATGGTACTCATCTGTTGTCCTGCTATGATAGCCGTCTGTTGTCCTGCTATGATAGTCATCTGTTGTCCTGCTATGATAGCCATCTGTTGTCATGCTATGATAGCCGTCTGTTGTCCTGCTATGATAGCCATCTGTTCTCCTGCTATGATAGTCATCTGTTGTCCTGCTATGATAGTCATCTGTTGTCCTGCTATGATAGCCATCTGTTGTCCTGCTATGTTAGTCATCTGTTGTCCTGCTATGATAGCCGCGTTGTCCTGCTATGATAGTCACCTGTTGTCCTGCTTTAATAGTCATATGTTGTGCTGCTATGATAGCCATCTGTTGTCCTGCTATGATAGCCATCTGTTGTCCTGCCATGATAGTCATCTGTTGTCCTGCTATGGTAGCCAGTTATTCTGATGCTATGATAGTCATCTGTTGTCCCTACATTATAGCCATCTGTTGTCATGCAATGATAGACATCTGTTCTCATGCTATGATAGCCATCTGTTGTCATGCTATGATAGCCATCTGTTCTCCTGCTATGATAGTCACCTGTTGTCCTGCTATGATAATAATCTGTTGTCCTGCTATGATAATAATCTGTTGTTCTGCTATGATAGCCATGTTGTCCTGCTATGATAGCCATCTGTTGTCCTGCTATGATAGTCATCTGTTGTCCTGCTATGATAGCCATCTGTTGTCCTGCTATGATAGTCATCTGTTGTCCTGCTATGATAGCCATCTGTTCTGCCGGGTGGCTAAATGTGGCGCCTGTCGCAAGTGGCGCTATCGATAGTTGACACAAATGCAGCTACTCACCACTCGAAACAGTGAGTCTCCATTCTAGTTCACGACTAGTGTTGCACTACGTGCCGTGTAAACCAATTGCCCGCCGAACTTATAGAGGTCGGTTAGACACTTCCTTCAATGATTCATGCCATACACGGGTCACTTATATCGACTAAAGCGACTGCAATGTTCATACTTGATGTCTTTTACAATGCCGATGGGGGGGGGGGGTGGAAGGGGGGGGGGGCAACACCAACGTGGTACATGCATCATACTCATTACACACATGAACTGTATAAATTCATGAGAAACATGTTTTTATAGATACTGTTCCGACCATCGCGAAGACGAAAGACAGCCATTCATTGTGCATACCTAGGTCTAGAAATAAACGCTTGATAGCATAGCGTGATTTATTGCGGCAGTCGAGAGGGATGAGAGAATGAGAAAGGGGGGGGGGGGGGGTAATGGCCGTGGTAAGGAGAGGACCTTGAGGGCGGCTGGCGGTAGTGAAAGGGAACAAAAGCACACATATCCTTCTCCTGCAGCCGACACCTAATATTAGATCGATGGGCCTAATATCGGCGATCGATATCACGAGGTGGGGCACCGGAAGGCGCCACAAAGCCCCCAAGCACCTCGGACACACTGGCTGCCACTAGGGGCAGGGGGGAGGAGGGAGGGGTGGGGGGGGGGGGGTAATGTAATCCACATCCAGACACTCACCTGACCCTTCTGCTGTATCAAGTCCTTGATGAACTTGTCTAGTTCCTTCGTCTCTAGGTACCCGCTGTGATCCTAATAAGGTGGCAGAACAAACGGATTAATTTCTTAAGCAAACAGAATTGTATTATTTGAACAGTTGAAAAGCCGAACGCCGAAAGTCATTATTCGCACATGCAAATGCACAAGGAATAAATTACAGTAACTATTATTCATTCCTGTATTGTTAAATAGAGTAGTGGACAGATATAACTCCACAAATAAAAACCAATACGGAATGAAATTCCACGAACGCCCAAGAATACAAATGTCTATATGTTATAAATGAGGGATCAATGCCGGTCCATCGCGCATGCGCACGAGGCTCCCATCCGGGCCACTTGTGTGGTGATCAATATCATGAAAGGCAAGTTCTTTGTATGCTGGAAAGCAGTGAGTGAGAGGGGGTTGCGGGGGAGTGCGGGAGGGGGGGGGGTGGGCAGTGAGAGGTAGCACAGAGAGTCATAAAGCCACGTGGTGCGGACTGACCCGGTCGTACATTGTACATTGAGTACATTGTACGGACAGCGCCGCCTCCAAACAGGTCATAGCTTACACTACCATTAAAGTCCATCGAGCCCGTCGATTCCAAGGTCAAACACGACTCTTCGTTGACCCCGAAATGAGGCGGCTTCCGGTTAACATTATCGGAAGGGTTACTTGGGGCCTGACGGGGGAGAGGTGGAAGGGGGGTGGGGTGGGATCAGGGTCCTTGAGGAGTAGAGTGGGTCGGAGAGAGACAGCGGGGGTCGTTCATAGGTTGACTCACCTTGTCATAGAATCCCCAGAGGCGAATAAACTCGACGGAATGCAGCTGTCGAGAAAAACAGAGGATCATTATGACTATTGATACAACAACAGGCAGTCTCTTACGTGCGGCCAATAGGCCGCGTGCTGTCAATATACCTCGTGTGGTCAATAGGCCTCGTGCGGCCAATAGGCCTCACGTAGTCAATATTCCTCGTGTGGTCAATAGGCCTCGTGCGGCCAATAGGCCTCACGTAGTCAATATTCCTCGTGTGGTCAATAGGCCTCGTGCGGTCAATAGGCCTCACGTAGTCAATATTCCTCGTGTGGTCAATAGGCCTCACGTAGTCAATATTCCTAGTGTGGTCAATAGGCCTCACGTAGTCAATATTCCTCGTGTGGTCAATAGGCCTCACGTAGTCAATATTCCTAGTGTGGTCAATAGGCCTCACGTAGTCAATATACCTCGTGCGGTCAATATACCTCGTGCGGTCAATAGACTTCGCGCGGTCAATGGGCCTCGTGCGGTCAATAGGTATCGTGCGGTCAATATACCTCGTGTGGTCAATATACCTCGTGCGGTCAATATACCCCGTGCGGTCAATAGGTCTCGAGCGGTCAATATACCTCGTGCGATCAATATATCTCGTGCGGTCAATATACGTCGTGCGGTCAATAGGCATCGAGTGGTCAATAGGCATCGAGTGGTCAATAGGCATCGAGTGGTCAATAGGCATCGAGTGGTCAATAGGCATCGAGTGGTCAATAGGCATCGAGTGGTCAGTAGGCATCGAGTGGTCAATAGGCATCGAGTGGTCAATAGACATCACGATATATGAAAATCACGACTTAGTTAAATGCAGTTAATTATATAGATATTATTAATGATGGCTGTGAAGTAGAAGAGGCCGATCTTTGAATAGAATACGCCGATCTGCACGCATAAGTAACTATAAAGTGATTTCAAGATCAAAGGAAATATATAAACAAACGGATTTATCAATTAAAGTGTATGGTTAAGTGCATGTCAGTAATTAAAGTGTATGGTTAAGTGCGTGTCAGTAATTAAAGTGTATGGTTAAGTGCATGTCAGTTGTCACGGATATCCATGGAACTTACTTTGCTTCCTCCACAGAAGAGAGTCTGAAACTCCGTCAAGAAGTTACCCTTGTCCTGTCAAGACAAAAACACACAATTTGACATAACAGTGATGATGACTAATAGTAGAGGATGATGATGGGGTATCAGTCCAGACCAATAGTAGAGGAAGATGATGGGGTATCAGTGTAGACTAACAGTAGAGGATGATGATGGGGTATCAGTGTAGAATAATAATAAAGGATGATAATGGGGTATCAGTAGTAGTAGAGGATGATGATGGGGTAAAACATTTATTGGAGGGTAGCTATGATGACCATAGTAAATCCACACTTTACATTCGAACGTGATAAGTTGTGCAGACAAAACAAACCACATCAGCGGCGAATTCGGTGGCGCGAAGATTCCTCCCGGTGGAAATACTCCTATCCGCTTTTATCTCAGCGTCTCCGCGCGATCAGGTCACAACTACACAGACTGAGGAACCGGAGGTAACCGGAGGTTCTAAGTGCGATAGCTGAGGTCTTGAGCCCGTGAACCGGGGACGGGGGGTGATGGGGAAATGGGGGATGGGGGATGGGGGTGCCTTTGTGTCATGGGCGCTCGGTCACTTAGCTTCGATGGGTCACACTTGTGACCATCGCCCGGACAGGAAGGATGCTAACCCTCTTGTTGCGCTTAGCAGCAAATTGATCGCGTTGCCTAGCAGTCACGGTCAGCCGGTTGCAGCTCACCCCCCTGGTCACCCCGACAACGTGACCGTCAACGCTAGAATAATGGTGGAATGGTTCAGGGTCACACCGGACCGCTGACTAAACTGGCTGGCCGGCTCGACACGTGGCAAAGTCATCTTGCCACCTATCGGACGCATCCTCCCCCCCCCCCGAAACCACTCTCCCCGACCCTCCCGGACCGTGCCCCCCGCCCCTCTCCGACCCTCCCTGACCCAGCCGCCGCTCTATCTACGTGCACCCTCTATCTCTGTCTCGCCTTCCTCTATTATCGTTACTCACACAAACATGTTCCCCGGGCAACGCAATGCCATACGCCCGACACCCCGACCACCTTGGGCAGCTCACCGCTTGGCGGCGACTACGGCGATGGGGGGTGGGGGGGGGGGGCGTGAAGGGGGGAAAGAACACAGGCAGACCGTAGCGGAAAGTCAATAAACACCATCGACATGGGGCAGGAAAGGGCAGGGTTATGTCCAACTTGGCCATCATCAGAGGGTGATTGATCAAGCGGCGACGAAACCCTCGCGTGGACAAGGCCACGGTGACTAGGGCATTAAGTGGCGACAGAGGGGAGAGGGCAGAAGCTGTTGGCATGACGACAGGCGTATGAGGAAGAGGGGGCGGGGGTGGGGGGTGGTTGCCCGCCCGTGTGACTTGACCCTGGGTGGTTTGGACACCACACGCTGTGGGCTCTAGCACTTCACCCTCTGGATCTCCACGTCGTCGTGCCTCTACCTCTACCTCTACCTCTACCTCCACCTCTACCTCTACCGCTACCTCCACTTCTACCTCTACCGCTACCTCCACTTCTACCTCTACCGCTACCTCCACTTCTACCTCTACCTCTACCTCTATCTCCACTTCTACCTCTACCGCTACCTCCACTTCTACCTCTATCGCTACCTCCACTTCTACCTCTACCGCTACCTCCACTTCTACCTCTACCGCTACCTCCACTTCTACCTCTACCGCTACCTCCACTTCTACCTCTACCTCCACTTCTACCTGTACCGCTACCTCCACTTCTACCTCTACCGCTACCTCCGCTTCTACCTCTACCGCTACCTCCACTTCTACCTCTACCGCTATCTCCACTTCTACCTCTACCTCCACTTCTACCTCTACCGCTACCTCCACTTCTACCGCTACCGCTACCTCCACTTCTACCTCTACCGCTACCTCCACTTCTACCTCTACCGCTACCTCTACCGCTACTTCTACCGCTAACTCTACCTCTACCGCTACCTCTACCGCTAACTCTGCCTCTACCGCTACCTCTACCTCTACCTCTACCGCTACCTCTATCTCTACCTCTACCTCTAACTCTACCTCTAACTCTACCTCTACCTCTAACTCTACCGCTACCTCCACTTCTACCTCTACCGCTACCTCCACTTCTACCTCTACCGCTACCTCCACTTCTACCTCTACCCCCACTTCTACCTGTACCGCTACCTCCACTTCTACCTCTACCGCTACCTCCACTTCTACCTCTACCGCTACCTCCACTTCTACCTCTACCGCTACCTCCACTTCTACCTCTACCCCCACTTCTACCTGTACCGCTACCTCCACTTCTACCTCTACCGCTACCTCCACTTCTACCTCTACCGCTACCTCCACTTCTACCTCTACCGCTACCTCCACTTCTACCTCTACCGCTACCTCCACTTCTACCTTTACCGCTACCTCTACCTCTCCCTCCACCGCTACCTCTACCGCTAACTCTACCTCTACCGCTACCTCTACCGCTAACTCTGCCTCTACCGCTACCTCTACCTCTACCTCTAGCGCTACCTCTATCTCTACCTCTACCTCTAACTCTACCTCTAACTCTACCTCTACCTCTAACTCTACCGCTACCTCCACTTTTACCTCTACCGCTACCTCCACTTCTACCTCTACCGCTACCTCCACTTCTACCTCTACCGCTACCTCCACTTCTACCTCTACCTCCACTTCTACCTGTACCGCTACCTCCACTTCTACCTCTACCGCTACCTCCACTTCTACCTCTACCGCTACCTCCACTTCTACCTCTACCTCCACTTCTACCTGTACCGCTACCTCCACTTCTACCTCTACCGCTACCTCCATTTCTACCTCTACCGCTACCTCCACTTCTACCTCTACCGCTACCTCCACTTCTACCTCTACCGCTACCTCCACTTCTACCTCTACCTCTACCTCTCCCTCTACCGCTACCTCTACCGCTAACTCTACCTCTACCGCTACCTCTACCGCTAACTCTGCCTCTACCGCTACCTCTACCTCTACCGCTACCTCTATCTCTACCTCTACCGCTAACTCTACCTCTACCGCTACCTCTACCGCTAACTCTGCCTCTACCGCTACCTCTATCTCTGCCTCTACCGCTACCTCTACCCCTAACTCTACCTCTAACTCTACCTCTACCTCTAACTCTACCGCTAACTCTACCGCTACCTTTACCTCCACCTCTACCTCTACCTCTACCTCCACCTCTACCTCTACCTCTACCTCTACCTCTACCTCTACCGCTACCTTTACCTCCACCTCTACCTCTCCTCCACCTCCACCTCTACCTCTACCTCTACCTCTACCTCCACCTCTACCTCTAACTCTACCTCTAACTCTACCTCTAACTCTACCGCTAACTCTACCGCTACCTTTACCTCCACCTCCACCTCTACCTCTACCTCTACCTCTACCGCTACCTTTACCTCCACCTCTACCTCTCCTCCACCTCCACCTCTACCTCTACCTCTACCTCTACCTCTACCTCTAACTCTACCTCTATCGCTACCTCTACCGCTACCTCTACCGCTACCTCTACCTCTACCTCTACCTCTACCGCTACCTCTACCTCTACCTCTACCTCTACCGCTAACTCTACCGCTACCTTTACCTCCACCTCCACCTCTACCTCTACCTCTAACGCTACCTCTATCTCCACCTCTACCTTTACCTCTACCTCAGTCTACCTCTACCTTTACCTCTACCTCTACCGCTACCTCTACCGCTAACTCTACCGCTACCTTTACCTCCATCTCCACCTCTACCTCTACCTCTAACGCTACCTCTATCTCCACCTCTACCTTTACCTCTACCTCTACCTCAGTCTACCTCTACCTTTACCTCTACCTCTACCTCTACCGTTACCTCTGCCTCTACCTCTATCACCATTGCAGGTGTTATCTCAAGCTCAGTACTGTCAGACGTCGGCCTTCTTTAACTTGATCTAGCCTTTTATTGTGCTATCATCTCCGTGTTGTATTTGTGCCCGTCCGCTGAACGGCAGTAAAGTTAGGCTGAGTAAGCATGAGAGGATCTTTCCACCAAATGGAAGTAGCCTTTAACCAAGCACACGACCACTCACTTTACCTCTAATTACACAACACGCCCACTCAATTGACCTCTAACCAAACAACACGCCCACTCACTTGACCTCTAATCAAACAACACGATCACTCACTTGACCTCTAATCAAACAACACGATCACTCACTTGACCTCTAACCAAACAACACGCCCACTCACTTGACCTCTAACCAAACAACACGATCACTCACTTGACCTCTAACCAAACAACACGATCACTCACTTGACCTCTAATAAAACAACACGATCATTCACTTGAACTCTAACCAAATACTCACTTGATCTCTAACCAAACAACACGCGCACTCACTTGCATCTAAGCAAATCCTCGATGGACCTCTAACCAAACAATACGATCATTCATTTTATCTTCAAACTAACAAAAGAACAACTCACTTGACCTCTAAGGAAGCACACGCCCACTCACTTGACCTCTAACCAAACAACAAGATCACTCACTTGACCTCTAACCAAACAACACGATCACTCACTTGACCTCTAATAAAACAACACGATCATTCACTTGACCTCTAACCAAATACTCACTTGATCTCTAACCAAACAACACGCGCACTCAGTTGACCTCTAAGCAAATCCTCAATGGGCCTCTAACCAAACAATACGATCATTCATTTTATCTTCAAACTAACAAAAGAACAACTCACTTGACCTCTAAGGAAGCACACGGCCACTCACTTGACCTCTAAGCAAGCACACGGTCACTCACTTGACCTCTAAGCAAGCACACGGTCACTCACTTGACCTCTAACCAAAACACGACCACTCACTCACTTGACCTCTCCGCTTAGGCCCAAATGGACGTCGAAATTCACTACCCGAACTGGCGGGATTCGGGGACTTCCCATTTCGCCTGTGGCTCTTGGTGTCTGTTATTCACTCGGTCTGGGCCGATTTATAACATGTGTGCCATATGGCGTCGACACGGAACAATAACAAGCAGTTTGGACGGAAACCATGATCAAGCTCTAACATGGTTGTTGTTTATGGGTCATTTGGGTGTATTGCACGTTGCCATTGGCGTATGGAGTGCAATCTGGTACGTTCAACAAACGACACACGTAACACGTAAGAACCTGGTTATTACAGTAACTCCCTGGGTGGGTCATTATTGTGACAGAACTATAATGACTGGTACAATAATGACCCGCTCTGGTACAATAATGACCTCCTGCTCATGGTGCGCAGGTCCTCACCGGCGAAACTCTGAGGAAACAATAGAAGTATGCCTTAACTGTCGAGGTCTGACTTATTACTCGCTCGACGCCTAGATTGGCGTTTCAAATCCAGATTCTCAAACCAGAGGCCGTCGCTACCTGACACGACACTACACAACCTGCTCACCACCCCCACCCCCCACCACCTGCCTCGCGTAACCTCCACCCAAGCTAACGAAAGAATAGCAAACTTGTAATAAAGAGAATCGTGGAAAGGTTACTGTCTAACTAGCTAGTGCTCTAGTACGACATTAAAGTGGAAGGAACGCTGGCTCGAAAGTTTGACCCCCCCCCCCCCACCCACACCTATCGGTTGCGTGTTTGATTCCAGGCTGCGGCCTAATATAGAACGAGGTGTGGGGATTGATTCTAAGAAGGAAAGCAATGGCGTCGAATGGTTGAAGTGGTTCTAACAAGGCCCGTCAAGAACACTGTGTGGTTTTTTCAGTGAAATATCCCCTCGTGTGATACTGCCGCTATCCGCTATGATTGCTCCCAATGGAGGTATTGCTGGCACTGGCGCCGCCTGGTGGCGCCATATAGCCACGACCACCACAATGTAGCATCGATGAAGGCCTACATTCAAGATATTAGACGTCGTCTTGCGAATTTACGGGTTCGGATGGGATCGGTGGTCTAGTTTGGATAGGTGAGAAAGAGAACTGCTAATGTAATATGTAATATTTCTATCACAAAGAACAAATATGTTGCACAAATAAGCAAGGGTGGCACCAGGGTTACCAGGGAGCCACAGACCCTTTTGAAGAGGAATGCATTTTCTCAATGCAACATTCAGGCCATCTGAGGCGTGGACCCCCCTCCCCTTTTAGGAGAAATGCCACCTCCTGTCGGTCGTCAATAAAATGGTGAACCCCTCCCTGGTCGCCAATTGAGAGTTTTCAGAGCCACCCCCACCCCCCCCCCCCATGTCCTATTGTATATTACAATAAACAATTTTTTACCTTTTTAAAAGTAAATGAACTTTGAGCCAACATTGTGGTTAT
The DNA here is from genome assembly GCA_964019135.1 of Arenicola marina. Taxonomy (NCBI): domain Eukaryota; kingdom Metazoa; phylum Annelida; class Polychaeta; family Arenicolidae; genus Arenicola; species Arenicola marina. Next base: position 52,249,631 of record OZ025248.1, on the reverse strand, counting down.
GTTGAGTTCTCTCACTCCCACACCTTTCTTCTCTCCCCATGATAATAAGTCCGGTGTCTATACACCTCCACCAATATAAACTGTTTACCATCCTAAATGAGTGCTAATTATAAAGTTTCCCATTAACAGTAAATGTAATTGATTCGTGTCGTTGACCTGTCGATATGCGACTCAGTTTGCTGACTAACCAAGCCATGGAGGTTACCTTCCTTTGCATAATTCGACCAGGGCATTTATCCTTCATGCGAACGACACATATCATTCGACCATCGTATGTATTCTCAATATGAGACAATATGGCACCACCGTACGTACTCCCAATGCGGTACATCCTTCGGTCCAGGTATGTATAAGCCTCATGTAGTACACCATTCGACCATGGCACGTACTGTCAATACCGGGATCACCATAGAATGCTAGTCTCCCTAGCGTCGGCAACACGTGACAAGGGGGTGGGGTGGCGGTATCAGTGTACCGCTGGGTCAAACACGCCATTACCCAGACCATTAACGACAGGCCTACCTGGCCATCAACCCCACCGCCACCCCCCCCCCTCCCCCTCGTGGCAGCCTGTCTATATGTGCGGCACACGCATGAGAGGGGGAGGGGGGGGGAGGGGGGGGGCCCGGCGTGGGTTCCACGGTGCCGCGCCACTATTTATAACAACACCAGGGAGCATTATTCATGACCTTATCCTCCCGTATTGGCTCCTTCCATTTTAGCCCAACCCACCCATTCTACTGTTTCATTCCAGCGAATATCTCTCTATATATATAAACATGCCTTCATCAAGCCGGTTGACCCCCCGCGCCCCCCCCCCACCCCGTTGACCCTCCTTGTCCACTATTTTCCACCCAGCTGGGTGCAAGGCACTTCCAAATATGGGCCAAAATTGGTGTTTGATCACGTGACATTTACCGCGGGACTACTCTCCGATAACACCCTGCTTGGCAATTTACGAGTTCTAACGTCGGTATCGACCATGTGCGACATTAGGGCGAGAGGTTAGTGCCCTGGCGGCCCCCGTGAAGATGGCACCATCCACCAGGGGGCAGTGTGAGTCATGGGCGGAGAATGACCCAGAGATGTCGTCGCCAAGGAGGTTTCGCACACTAATGCCCCACCATAAAATGTCCTTGGCGTCAGGGACTGTAGTGGTCTGGAGTACCGAGTCATCTTCGTCGGTTCTTTACGTAGTAAGTGATATCTAGCCTGGGTTGCCATGGTAGCACCCTCACTACAGGACTTCAACCTGTATCCGAGATTTGTTTATTCCATTATTTCATTATTCCGGGTGGTTTCTTGGCCCAATTCAGTCTTCATGGGCGTAAAAATGTCCAACAACACCAACGGTTCACTTCATTCAATCATGGCATGTATTCTCAATACGTGACATCATTCCATCATGGCATGTATTCTCAATACGTGACATCATTCCATCATGGCATGTATTCTCAATACGTGACATTCGACCATGATACGTATCCTAAATAGGGCTGTACAGTTTTATCGGATTCTATTTCCGGTGTAGGTGCTTTGGGGACCAACAGAAAACACGTGCCCTTAGAACGAGTGCGCATCATGCTGGTGCCTTGCTACAGCTGCGTGGAGCGAAACCATAGATACCAAGGGAGTCATGGTGATTATCAGATTATGACGTCATGCCACAGGGAATATACGCATTCAATTCAGTGGTTAGTTGTGCATCCAAGGACTGCTTTAGCCGATTATTTGTGTGAAGCGAGGAAAGGGCAAACAACCACCGGAAGGTACGCAACAAAGGCCGTTGATGCTATAGCATTGACGTAGAGCATAAACCTTCCTGTCTCGTAGGGCCTTGATCAGATCTCGTAGTGACTGTACAACCCTATAGCGAGAACCCTTTGGGAGATGTCAAGATGACGTCATCGCGTGGCGTCATAATCTGTAGACAATAGACCATCCCATGGCGTGCATAGGGGAGTGGGGTGGGGGTGGGGGTGGGGGGGGGGGGTAGCTTTTCCGATCTCCGCGATTGGCATCCAGGAATTCTTGGAGATTCGCGATCAGCTGTTGACAATTTTGGGGGATTGTCATCCGTAAAATTCCTGGTTTATCGGTAGACCCTTTGCCTATTTACAGCGATCCGTTATAGCAGTCTGTGAATTCCTCGATATTTGCGATATCACCATTAAGGCGTTTTTTTTTCTCGCGCCCAGCTATAATATGTCCTAATCTTGGAGATTCGACATTTCTCTCCCGAATTCTTGGTTATTCACGATTCAGATGGGGTACCCCCCCCACCCCACCCCTCCCTTGCATAGTCGTATACGGAGCACGCAAAAGGCGAGTACGGACTTCTCTCTGCATCATTGTCAACAGTCTATCATAGATTGACAGGAGGTGGCTATACGCCGAGAAAACAGCTGACATAAATGCCAGCCGGCAAATGTCATGACTGTCACTACGCTGTACGTATGAGTGAATCTAAGTATAAGACCTCAAAGAATCGAGACGCGCAGACTAAGTCTATGAGCCAAAGATGTGGTGTGTGTCCAATGTCTAGCCGACGTCTAGCCAAGGTCTGTGCCAACAGGTTCCAACAGGTGCCATCAGGGCTGCCCACTTCGTCCTCTGCGCCGACCGTTAATTTAACGAGCTGGCGATACAGGCTTAAGGCCCAGGGGCCCAGGTCAGGAGCCACACACAATATTCATCACGCACTCACATCAATCCCTCCCTAGAAACGTGTTCTTGGCTTGATTGCTTCCTCTGGGGTACTACAGCAAGGGCGGATCCAGGAAATCGGGATAGGCCGGTGTCAGCGTTGGATCCAGATATGCTGGAATGGGGGTGGCCGGTTTCAGGGTTGGATCCAGATATGCTGGATAGTGGGGGGGAGTGGGGGGCGGTTTGGTTTTCATATGTTAAATGGTATAAATTTCGACCCTAAAAGGGGGGTCGGGGCCGGGTCGCCCCCCCCCCCCGACCCTGGATCCGCCCCCCTGTAGAGTGAAGTGCGAGCGAGGAGACCAATCTACCACAGTAGCGAAGGGTCTGAGAATTAATGACGCCAAGCCAGGAACAATATCTAAAGTACAAATCGAGGAAAACTTACCAGCGACATTTTCTCCGGGTCTTTTCGTTTCTTCTTGCCTCCCAAGAGTCGTCTATTGCTGCAGTTAATCCGGAAAGGCCCGCAGCACGTACTGGAACCCTTGTCGTCCTTCTGAAAGCAACAGAAGTAATCCTGAGCCCACTGGGTGTATGCTAGAGGCGCAGTGACAGTGGCTGGCCGCGCAGAATGGTCTCAGGGATAATCTCAGAGTTAGACAAGTCAGTCAAGCTTAAGGAGATCCAGCGCGTCCCGCAAGGGTAGTGTTTGTGGGTGTGTGTGGGTGGGTTCAAATATTGCCAAGAGTGGTCAGCTCGTCAGTCAAACCCCCAGTGATACCTGTGGGTATGTGTAAAGCTAGGCTTTATAGAGGAGTGCCGTGGCGGTGTGTGGGTGGGTGCGTGCGTCCGTCCGTGCGGCGGCTTGCTGGGGTCGGCCTTTCGCCCCGTCCACTGCGCCAATCAAGATGAAGCCAGTGCTGGTGTGGGCTGCTGGCGGTGGGACGTCTCTCGGTGGCTGGCGGTCACAGGCTGGCTGGCTGGCTGTCGGTGGTGGTTGGTGGCTGCGAGTTGGTGGCTGCGAGTGGCTGCTGCTGTCGCTGCTGCTGCAGACACGAGAGCTCTGCTTTGGCTGTCGGCTGCTGTCAAGTTCTGGCCGCCTGACGTGTGGTGTAGTGTGGCCGATGGTTGTTCTCTCGGTAGGGGGGGTGCGGGGATTAGGACACGCTAACGGGCGGGGGGGGGGGGGGGGTGACGCCTGCTGGGGTGCACCCGATGGCGGCAGGGTAGCTTGCGCCGTTGGGGTTCCTTGGGACACGAGGTGGGATAGATGGAAGGAGGCGGGAGGGAGGGGTGGGGGAGCCGGAAGCGAGACTGGCGCCTGGTGGTGTTGCTAGAAGGTGAGTGACGGTAGTAGCATGCGTGGACCGTGGTTTAACATAGCATGAAGACATAGCAGGTGGGACATGGGCGCTCGACTGTAGGCGGGCAATGTGACCAGTAAGTCGGACGGGTCACGCAGGAAACGTCACGGGGTTAAGAGCAGTTACACCCTCTGCGAGACGTTCAGAGGTGGGCGTGGTTGGTGGGAGGAAGGGAAGGGGGGCGGGTGGGTGAGGGGGGGAGGTCTAAAGATATCAAATCCTTATTTAAGGGAATTCGAGTTGAGGCAAAATATTTCGTGTTTTATACATTACTTGTTGAAACTCATCGCAGGAGAGATAGAATCGGCTGTAGAACTGGCAGTAGGGTCGGGGTGGAGGTCAGGCTGGCAGTAGGGTGGGGGTGGAGGTCAGGCTGGCAGTAGGGTGTGGGGTGGGGGTCAGGGTGGCAGTAGGGTGGGGGTGAAGGTTAGGCTGGCAGTAGGGTGTGGGATGGAGGTCAGGCTGGCAGTAGGGTGGGGGGTGGAGGTCAGGCTGGCAGTATGGTAGGGGTGGAGGTCAGGCTGGCAGTATGGTAGGGGTGGAGGTCAGGCTGGCAGCAGGGTCGGGGTGATGGTGAGGCTGGCAGTAGGGTGGGGGTGGAGGTCAGGGTGGCAGTAGGGTGGGGGTGGAGGTCAGGCTGGCAGTAGGGTGGGGGATGGAGGTCAGGGTGGCAGTAGGGTGGGGGTGGAGGTCAGGCTGGCAGTAGGGTGGGGGATGGAGGTTAGGCTGGCAGTAGGGTGGGGGTAAAGGTCAGGCTGGCAGTAGGGTGGGGGATGGAGGTTAGGCTGGCAGTAGGGTGGGGGGTGGAGGTCAGGCTGGCAGTAGGGTGGGGGTGGAGGTCAGGCTGGCAGTAGGGTGGGGGTGGAGGTCAGGCTGGCAGTAGGGTATGGGGTGGAGGTCAGGCTGGCAGTAGGTTGGGGGTGTTGGTCAGGCTGGCAGTATGGAGGGGGTGGAGGTCAGGCTGGCAGTAGGGTGTGGGGTGGTGGTCAGGCTGGCAGTAGGGTGTGGGGTGGAGGTCAGGCTGGCAGTAGGGTGTGGAGTGGGGGTCAGGCTGGCAGTAGGGTGGGGGTGGAGGTCAGGCTGGCAGTAGGGTGGGGGTGGTGGTCAGGCTGGCAGTAGGGTGGGGGTGGTGGTCAGGCTGGCAGTAGAGTCGGGGTGGAGGTCAGGCTGGCAGTAGGGTGTGGGGTGGAGGTCAGGCTGGCAGTAGGGTGTGGGGAGGAGGTCAGGCTGGCAGTAGGGTGTGGGGTGGTGGTCAGGCTGGCAGTAGGGTGTGGGGTGGTGGTCAGGCTGGCAGTAGGGTCGGGGTGGAGGTCAGGCTGGCAGTAGGGTGTGGGGTGGAGGTCAGGCTGGCAGTAGGGTTGGGGGTGGAGGTCAGGCTGGCAGTAGGGTGGGGGTGTTGGTCAGGCAGGCAGTAGGGTGGGGGTGGTGGTGAGGCTGGCAGTAGGATGGGGGTGTTGGTCAGGCTGGCAGTAGGGTCGGGGTGGAGGTCAGGCTGGCAGTAGGGTGTGGGGTGGAGGTCAGGCTGGCAGTAGGGAGGGGGTGGAGGTCAGGCTGGCAGTAGCGTGTGGGGTGGTGGTCAGGCTGGCAGTAGGGTGTGGGGTGGTGGTCAGGCCGGCAGTAGGGTCGGGGTGGAGGTCAGGCTGGCAGTAGCGTGTGGGGTGGTGGTCAGGCTGGCAGTAGGGTGTGGGGTGGTGGTCAGGCTGGCAGTAGGGTCGGCGTGGAGGTCAGGCTGGCAGTAGGGTGGGGGTGGTGGTCAGGCTGGCAGTAGGGTGTGGGGTGGAGGTCAGGCTGGCAGTAGGGTTGGGGGTGGAGGTCAGGCTGGCAGTAGGGTGAGGGTGTTGGTCAGGCTGGCAGTAGGGTGGGGGTGGTGGTCAGGCTGGCAGTAGGATGGGGGTGTTGGTCAGGCTGGCAGTAGGGTGGGGGTGGTGGTCAGGCTGGCAGTAGGGTGTGGGGTGGAGGTCAGGCTGGCAGTAGGGTGGGGGTGGAGATCAGGTTGGCAGTAGGGTGGGGGTGTTGGTCAGGCTGGCAGTAGGGTGGAGGTCAGTCACGCTGGCAGTAGGGTGGGGGTGGAGATCAGGTTGGCAGTAGGGTGGGGGTGTTGGTCAGGCTGGCAGTAGGGTTGAGGTCAGTCAGGCTGGCAGTAGGGTGGGGGTGTTGGTCAGGCTGGCAGTAGGGTTGAGGTCAGTCAGGCTGGCAGTAGGGGGGGGGTAGAGGTCAGGCTGGCAGTAGGGTGGAGGTCAGTCAGGCTGGCAGTAGGGTGGGGGTGGAGATCAGGTTGGCAGTATGGTAGGGGTGGAGGTCAGGCTGGCAGTAGGGTGGGGGATGGAGGTCAGGGTGGCAGTAGGGTGGGGGTGGAGGTCAGGCTGGCAGTAGGGTGGGGGATGGAGGTTAGGCTGGCAGTAGGGTGGGGGTGGAGGTCAGGCTGGCAGTAGGGTGGGGGATGGAGGTCAGGCTGGCAGTAGGGTGGGGGGTGGAGGTCAGGCTGGCAGTAGGGTGGGGGTGGAGGTCAGGCTGGCAGTAGGGTGGGGGTGGAGGTCAGGCTGGCAGTAGGGTATGGGGTGGAGGTCAGGCTGGCAGTAGGTTGGGGGTGTTGGTCAGGCTGGCAGTATGGAGGGGGTGGAGGTCAGGCTGGCAGTAGGGTGTGGGGTGGTGGTCAGGCTGGCAGTAGGGTGTGGGGTGGAGGTCAGGCTGGCAGTAGGGTGTGGAGTGGGGGTCAGGCTGGCAGTAGGGTGGGGGTGGAGGTCAGGCTGGCAGTAGGGTGGGGGTGGTGGTCAGGCTGGCAGTAGGGTGGGGGTGGTGGTCAGGCTGGCAGTAGAGTCGGGGTGGAGGTCAGGCTGGCAGTAGGGTGTGGGGTGGAGGTCAGGCTGGCAGTAGGGTGTGGGGTGGAGGTCAGGCTGGCAGTAGGGTGTGGGGTGGTGGTCAGGCTGGCAGTAGGGTGTGGGGTGGTGGTCAGGCTGGCAGTAGGGTCGGGGTGGAGGTCAGGCTGGCAGTAGGGTGTGGGGTGGAGGTCAGGCTGGCAGTAGGGTTGGGGGTGGAGGTCAGGCTGGCAGTAGGGTGGGGGTGTTGGTCAGGCAGGCAGTAGGGTGGGGGTGGTGGTGAGGCTGGCAGTAGGATGGGGGTGTTGGTCAGGCTGGCAGTAGGGTCGGGGTGGAGGTCAGGCTGGCAGTAGGGTGTGGGGTGGAGGTCAGGCTGGCAGTAGGGAGGGGGTGGAGGTCAGGCTGGCAGTAGCGTGTGGGGTGGTGGTCAGGCTGGCAGTAGGGTGTGGGGTGGTGGTCAGGCTGGCAGTAGGGTCGGCGTGGAGGTCAGGCTGGCAGTAGGGTGGGGGTGGTGGTCAGGCTGGCAGTAGGGTGTGGGGTGGAGGTCAGGCTGGCAGTAGGGTTGGGGGTGGAGGTCAGGCTGGCAGTAGGGTGAGGGTGTTGGTCAGGCTGGCAGTAGGGTGGGGGTGGTGGTCAGGCTGGCAGTAGGATGGGGGTGTTGGTCAGGCTGGCAGTAGGGTGGGGGTGGTGGTCAGGCTGGCAGTAGGGTGTGGGGTGGAGGTCAGGCTGGCAGTAGGGTGGGGGTGGAGATCAGGTTGGCAGTAGGGTGGGGGTGTTGGTCAGGCTGGCAGTAGGGTGGAGGTCAGTCACGCTGGCAGTAGGGTGGGGGTGGAGATCAGGTTGGCAGTAGGGTGGGGGTGTTGGTCAGGCTGGCAGTAGGGTTGAGGTCAGTCAGGCTGGCAGTAGGGTGGGGGTGTTGGTCAGGCTGGCAGTAGGGTTGAGGTCAGTCAGGCTGGCAGTAGGGTGGGGGTAGAGGTCAGGCTGGCAGTAGGGTGGAGGTCAGTCAGGCTGGCAGTAGGGTGGGGGTGGAGATCAGGTTGGCAGTAGGGTGGGGGTGGTGGTCAGGCTGGCAGTAGGGTGTGGGGTGGTGGTCAGGCTGGCAGTAGGGTGTGGGGTGGAGGTCAGGCTGGCAGTATGGAGGGGGTGGTGGTCAGGCTGGCAGTAGGGTGTGGGGTGGTGGTCAGGCTGGCAGTAGGGTGGGGGTGGTGGTCAGGCTGGCAGTAGGGTGTGGGGTGGAGGTCAGGCTGGCAGTAGGGTGGGGGTGGAGGTCAGGCTGGCAGTAGGGTTGGGGGTGGAGGTCAGGCTGGCAGTAGGGTGGGGGTGTTGGTCAGGCAGGCAGTAGGGTGGGGGTGGTGGTGAGGCTGGCAGTAGGATGGGGGTGTTGGTCAGGCTGGCAGTAGGGTCGGGGTGGAGGTCAGGCTGGCAGTAGGGTGTGGGGTGGAGGTCAGGCTGGCAGTAGGGTGGGGGTGGAGGTCAGGCTGGCAGTAGCGTGTGGGGTGGTGGTCAGGCTGGCAGTAGGGTGTGGGGTGGTGGTCAGGCTGGCAGTAGGGTCGGCGTGGAGGTCAGGCTGGCAGTAGGGTGGGGGTGGTGGTCAGGCTGGCAGTAGGGTGTGGGGTGGAGGTCAGGCTGGCAGTAGGGTTGGGGGTGGAGGTCAGGCTGGCAGTAGGGTGGGGGTGTTGGTCAGGCTGGCAGTAGGGTGGGGGTGGTGGTCAGGCTGGCAGTAGGATGGGGGTGTTGGTCAGGCTGGCAGTAGGGTGGGGGTGGTGGTCAGGCTGGCAGTAGGGTGTGGGGTGGAGGTCAGGCTGGCAGTAGGGTGGGGGTGTTGGTCAGACTGGCAGTAGGGTGGAGGTCAGTCAGGCTGGCAGTAGGGTGGGGGTGGAGATCAGGTTGGCAGTAGGGTGGGGGTGTTGGTCAGGCTGGCTCTAGGGTGGAGGTCAGTCAGGCTGGCAGTAGGGTGGGGGTGGAGATCAGGTTGGCAGTAGGGTGGGGGTGTTGGTCAGGCTGGCAGTAGGGTTGAGGTCAGTCAGGCTGGCAGTAGAGTGGGGGTAGAGGTCAGGCTGGCAGTAGGGTGGAGGTCAGTGAGGCTGGCAGTAGGGTCGGGGTGGAGATCAGGTTGGCAGTAGGGTGGGGGTGGTGGTCAGGCTGGCAGTAGGGTGTGGGGTGGTGGTCAGGCTGGCAGTAGGGTGTGGGGTGGAGGTCAGGCTGGCAGTATGGAGGGGGTGGAGGTCAGGCTGGCAGTAGGGCGTGGGGTGGTGGTCAGGCTGGCAGTAGGGTGTGGGGTGGAGGTCAGGCTGGCAGTAGGGTGGGGGTGGTGGTCAGGCTGGCAGTAGGGTGGGGGTGGTGGTCAGGCGGGCAGTGGGGTGGGGGTGGAGGTCAGGCTGGCAGTAGGGTGGGGGTGGTGGTGAGGCTGGCAGTAGGGTGGGGGTGGTGGTCAGGCTGACAGTAGGGTGGGGGTGGAGGTCAGGCTGGCAGTAGGGTGGGGGTGGTGGTCAGGCTGACAGTGGGGTGGGGGTGGAGGTCAGGCTGGCAGTAGGGTGGGGGTGGTGGTGAGGCTGGCAGTAGGGTGGGGGTGGTGGTCAGGCTGGCAGTAGGGTGTGGGGTGGAGGTCAGGCTGGCAGTAGGGTGGGCATTCAACCCTTTGTTACCGCCTCATGCCTTGGTGCGGGTTTCCCTTGTCACCGTCCGTTAGTCTGTGCAGAATGCGGGTGTCGCTTTGCGTTGTTTATCGGGTAGAATATGAACTGGAGATGGCAGTGGACTGGCATGACCCTTCAGCGTAAGAATAGCTGAGTAAATAGGTGACGAGTGGCAATATCCAGAGGCTGCCAGGATGTTCTCCGGCGGGGTGGGGTGGCGGGACTGGAACAGAGGGAGGAGGGCAGGCGGTGTGGCGGGGGGGGGGGGCGGGGGAGGGGACATACCCGGACAGAGAGTGAATGGAGTATATGTAAAGACGAGGACAGTAGGTGAGTGGGGAGTGGGAGGAGGGGTAGGAGGGGTAGGAGGGGATAGGGGGGTAGGGGTTATTCGCGCCACATCTCCATGCACATTAACGGTAATTGGCTGGTCATTTAGTCCTATTCTATCCCAGATTCCTG
>OZ025248.1:52111266-52239501 GCA_964019135.1 Arenicola marina | reverse complement strand
TGGCTTCCTCCTCCCCCGCCCCCCACCCACCCAACTCCCCACTGCGCGCCCAAATATCAAATATACATGTCTTAATTGCCGCCTGCACGCGCCTCGATGGGTGACCGGGCAGACTGTAAGACCGCCAATTTCCCGCTATAGGAGGCTTCATCATCCTGTAGTGTGGACTCTGAGGCCAATAATGCCAGGGGACTTCGGCGTTATGAAGGTGGTGTACACAGCTTGGGTTACAGGATCAGCGCGAGGTGGAGAAACCTTCATTTGGTACCAACCCAACCCAATCCTATGACGTTTCGCCGCGTGGATGTTGCAAACGTTCCAGCTAGAGTACGCCTCACCCTTGGGTAGATAGAGTACGTCTCACCTTTGGGTGGATAGAGTACGCCTCACCCTTGGGTAGATAGAGTACGCCTCACCCTTGGGTAGATAGAGTACGCCTCACCTTTGGGTAGATAGAGTACGCCTCACCTTTGGGTAGATAGATTACGCCTTACCTTTGGGGAGATAGAGTACGCCTCACCTTTGAGTAGATAGAGTACGCCTCACCCTTGGGTAGCTAGAGTACGCCTCACCTTTGGGTAGATAGAGTACGCCTCACCGTTGGGTAGCTAGAGTACGCCTCATCCTTGGGTAGCTAGAGTACGCCTCACCTTTGGGTAGATAGAGTACGTCTCACCCTTGGGTAGATAGAGTACGCCTCACCCTTGGGTAGATAGAGTACGCCTCACCCTTGGGTAGATAGAGTACGCCTCACCTTTGGGTAGATAGAGTACGCCTCACCTTTGGGTAGATAGATTACGCCTTACCTTTGGGGAGATAGAGTACGCCTCACCTTTGAGTAGATAGAGTACGCCTCACCCTTGGGTAGCTAGAGTACGCCTCACCTTTGGGTAGATAGAGTACGCCTCACCGTTGGGTAGCTAGAGTACGCCTCATCCTTGGGTAGCTAGAGTACGCCTCACCTTTGGGTAGATAGAGTACGTCTCACCCTTGGGTAGATAGAGTACGCCTCACCCTTGGGTAGATAGAGTACGCCTCACCCTTGGGTAGATAGAGTACGCCTCACCTTTGGGTAGATAGAGTACGCCTCACCTTTGGGTAGATAGATTACGCCTTACCTTTGGGGAGATAGAGTACGCCTCACCTTTGAGTAGATAGAGTACGCCTCACCCTTGGGTAGCTAGAGTACGCCTCACCTTTGGGTAGATAGAGTACGCCTCACCGTTGGGTAGCTAGAGTACGCCTCATCCTTGGGTAGCTAGAGTACGCCTCACCTTTGGGTAGATAGAGTACGTCTCACCCTTGGGTAGATAGAGTACGCCTCACCCTTGGGTAGATAGAGTACGCCTCACCCTTGGGTAGATAGAGTACGCCTCACCTTTGGGTAGATAGAGTACGCCTCACCTTTGGGTAGATAGATTACGCCTTACCTTTGGGGAGATAGAGTACGCCTCACCTTTGAGTAGATAGAGTACGCCTCACCCTTGGGTAGCTAGAGTACGCCTCACCTTTGGGTAGATAGAGTACGCCTCGCCCTTGGGTAGCTAGAGTACGCCTCACCCTTGGGTAGCTAGAGTACGCCTCACCTTTGGGTAGATAGAGTACGTCTCACCCTTGGGTAGATAGAGTACGCCTCACCCTTGGGTAGATAGAGTACGCCTCACCCTTGGGTAGATAGAGTACGTCTCACCTTTGGGTGGATAGAGTACGCCTCACCCTTGGGTAGATAGAGTACGTCTCACCTTTGGGTGGATAGAGTACGCCTCACCCTTGGGTAGATAGAGTACGCCTCACCCTTGGGTAGATAGAGTACGCCTCACCTTTGGGTAGATAGAGTACGCCTCACCTTTGGGTAGATAGATTACGCCTTACCTTTGGGGAGATAGAGTACGCCTCACCTTTGAGTAGATAGAGTACGCCTCACCCTTGGGTAGCTAGAGTACGCCTCACCTTTGGGTAGATAGAGTACGCCTCACCCTTGGGGAGATAGAGTACGCCTCACCCTTGGGTAGATAGAGCACGCCTCACCCTTCGGTAGATAGCTAGAGTTAGCCTGACCCTTGGGTAGATAGAGTACGCTTCACCCTTGGGTAGATAGAGTACGCCTCACCCTTGGGTAGATAGAGTACGCCTCACTTTTGAAGAGATAAAGTAGGCCTCACTTTTGGGGAGATAGAGTACGCCTCACCCTTGGGTAGATAGCTAAAGTACGCCTCACCTTTGGGTAGATAGAGTACGCCTCACCCTTGGGTAGATAGAGTACGCCTGACCCTTAGGTAGAAAAAGTACGCCTGACCATTGGGTAGATAGAGTACGCCTGACCCTTGGGTAGATAGAGTACGCCTCGCCCTTTGATAGCGTAGGTTTATTCTCAGGTAGAGTACTTTGCCCTTTGCTAGAGTACTTTACCGCATGGTAGGATAATTTACACCTTTGGTAGAGTACGCTTTACCCCTTGGTAGAGTACTTTATCCCATGGGAGAGTACTTTACCTATTGGTAAAGTACTTTCTCTTGGCAGAGTACTTTACCTCATGGTAGAGTACTTTACCCCATGGTAGAGTACTTTACCTCTTGGTAGAGTACTTTACCCGTTGGTAAAGTACTTTCCCCTATGATAGAGTACTTTACCCTTTGGTGTAGTACTTTACCCCTTGGTACAGTACTTTACCCCTTGGTAAAGTACTTACCCCTATGATAGAGTACTTTACCCTTTGGTGTAGTACTTTACCCCTTGGTACAGTACTCTACCCCATGGTATAGTACTTTACCATTTGGTCGAGTACTTTATCCTTTGGTAGAGAACTTTACCTCTTGGTAAAGTACTTTACCCCATGGTAGAGTACCTTACCCCATGGTATAGTACTTTACCCCATGGTAGAGTACTTTATCCTTTGGTAGAGTACTTTACCCCTTGGTAGAGTACTTTACACATTGGTAGAGTACTTTACCCATTGGTAGAAAACTTTCATCGGCCTTAGCATCGTTTGCGCGTAACATTAGCTGCCAACCTATTCGTTGTATCAACTATCCGGTACTTCGCGACTAGTTGTTTCGGCGAACGGCCATGTACGTGACCAGAAGTCGCACAGAGCGGGAAGTCAACAGCATGTTGCTGCAAGCGACATCGTGGGCACAAAAGTGGCTCAAAACATCCACCTTTCATTACCGTCTCTAATCAAACTGTCGTCGTGAGGAGACCATATCCCCGCCCCTCTATACCCACAACTTCCCACCCCCATCGCCGGCCCTCATACCCTGCATATCCAATTCCGCAATAATTGATTTCCTCAACTCAACAGCAGGGTAGAAGTGTCCCAGATGGCATTGCGATTGGACAATTAAGCACGGGACGACCCTCGAGACGCTGGCACTGCCATGAACGACGAGGGCGCCGTGAGCGCTGCCTGACACCCACCACCCACCACCCACCACCCACCGCCCCCATGCCCTCCGTCATAGGTACATACAGACCCTAGAATTCCGACTCTCACCCCCAACCCTATCCGTTCTAAACACTTCGACCCTCACTCCAACCCCATCAGAGCTAAACATTCCAATCCTCATCCCAGCCCCATCAGAGCTAAGCATTCCGGCCCTCACCCCGAACCCGATCAGAGCTAAGCATTCCGGCCCTCACCCCCAGCCCCATCAGCGCTCAACATTCCGGCCCTCACCCCCAACCCCATCACCACTAAACATTCCGGCCCTCACCCCCAACCCCATCACGACTAAATATTCCGGCCCTCAACCCCAACCCCATCACCACTAAACATTCCGGCCCTCACCCCCAACCCCATCACCACTAAACATTCCGGCCTCACGCCCAACCCCATCACCACTAAACATTCCGGCCCTCATTCCCAACCCCATCAGAGCTAAACATTCCAGCCCTCACCCCCAACCCCATCACGACTAAATATTCCGGCCCTCACCCCCAACCCCATCACCACTAAACATTCCGGCCCTCACCCCCAACCCCATCACCACTAAACATTCCGGCCCTCACCCCCAACCCCATCACCACTAAACATTCCGGCCTCACGCCCAACCCCATCACCACTAAACATTCCGGCCCTCATCCCCAACCCCATCAGAGCTAAACATTCCGGCCATCACCCCCAACCCTATCAGAGCTAAACATTCTGGCCCTCACCCCCAACCCCATCAGAGCTAAACATTCTGGCCCTCACCCCCAACCCCATCACCACTAAACATTCCGGCCCTCACCCCAACCCCATCACCACTAAACATTCCGGCCCTCATCCCCAACCCCATCAGAGCTAAACATTCCGGCCCTCATCCCCAACCCCATCACCACTAGACATTCCGGCCCTCACCCCAACCCCATCACCACTAAACATTCCGGCCCTCACCCCCAACCCCATCAGAGCTAAACATTCCGGCTCTCACCCCCAACCCCATCAGAGCTAAACATTCCGGCCCTCACCCCAACCACATCAGAGCGAAACATTCCGGCCCTCATCCCAAATCCCATCAGAGCTAAACATTCCGGCCCTCATCCCCAACCCCATCACCACTAAACATTCCGGCCCTCATCCCCAACCCCATCACCACTAAACATTCCGGCCCTAACCCCCAACCCCATCACCACTAAACATTCCGGCCATCACCCCCAACCCCATCAGAGCTAAACATTCCGGCCTCACGCCCAACCCTATCAACATTAAACATTCCGGCCTCACGCCCAACCCTATCACCACTAAACATTCCGGCCCTCAACCCCAACCCCATCACCACTAAACATTCCGGCCTTCATCCCCAACCCCATCAGAGCTAAACATTCCGGGTCTCACCCCCAACCCCATCAGAGCTAAACATTCCGTCCCTCACCCCCAACCCCATCAGAGCTAAACATTCCGGCTCTCACCCCCAACCCCATCAGAGCTAAACATTCCGGCCCTCACCTCCAACCCCATCAGAGTTAAACATTCCGGCCCTCATCCCCAACCCCATCAGAGCTAAACATTCCGGCCCTCATCCCCAACCCCATCACCACTAAACATTCCGGCCCTCATCCCCAACCCCATCACCACTAAACATTCCGGCCCTTATCCCCAACCCCATCACCACTAAACATTCCGGCCATCACCCCCAACCCCATCAGAGCTAAACATTCCGGCCCTCACCCCCAACCCCATCAGAGCTAAACATTCCGGCCTCACGCCCAACTCTATCACCATTAAACATTCCGGCCCTCACCCCCAACCCCACCACCACTAAACATTCCGGCCCTCACCCCCAACCCCATCAGAGCTAAACATTCCGGCCCTCACCCCAACCCCATCACCACTAAACATTCCGGCCCTCATCCCAACCCCATCAGAGCTAAACATCCCGGCCTCACGCCCAACCCTATCACCACTAAACATTCCGGCCCTCACCCCCAACTCCATCAGAGCTAAACATTCCGGCCCTCACCCCCAACCCCATCAGAGCTAAACATTCCGGCCCTCACCCCAACCCCATCACCACTAAACATTCCGGCCCTCATCCCAAACCCCATCAGAGCTAAACATTCCGGCCTCACGCCCAACCCTATCACCACTAAACATTCCGGCCCTTACCCCCAACCCCATCACCACTAAACATTCCGGCCCTCACCCCCAACCCCATCACCACTAAACATTCCGGCCCTCACCCCCAACCCCATCAGAGCTAAACATTCCGGCCCTCACCCCCAACCCCATCAGAGCTAAACATTCCGGCCCTCACCCCAACCCCATCACCACTAAACATTCCAGCCCTCATCCCAAACCCCATCAGAGCTAAACATTCCGGCGCTCACCCGCAACCCCATCAGAGCTAAACATTCCGGCCCTCACCCCAACCCCATCACCACTAAACATTCCGGCCCTCACCCCCAACCCCATCAGAGGTAAACATTCCGGCCTCACGCCCAACCCCATCAGAGGTAAACATTCCGGCCCTCACCCCAACCCCATCACCACTAAACATTCCGGCGCTCACCCCCAACCCCATCACCACTATACATTCCGGCCCCGGCCCTCACCCCAACCCCATCACCACTAAACATTACGGCCCTCACCCCCAAACCCATCACCACTAAACATTCCGGCCCTCATTCCCAACCCCATCACCACTAAACATTCCGGCCCTCACCCCCAACCCCATCAGAGCTAAACATTCCGGCCCTCACCCCAACCCCATCACCACTAAACATTCCGGCCTCACGCCCAACGCCATCAGAGCTAAACATTCCGGCCCTCACCCCAACCCCATCACCACTAAACATTCCGGCACTCACCCCCAACCCCATCACCACTAAACATTCCGGCCCTCACCCCCAACTCCATCAGAGCTAAACATTCCGGCCCTCACCCCCAACCCCATCAGAGCTAAACATTCCGGCCCTCACCCCAACCCCATCACCACTAAACATTCCGGCCCTCATCCCAAACCCCATCAGAGCTAAACATTCCGGCCTCACGCCCAACCCTATCACCACTAAACATTCCGGCCCTTACCCCCAACCCCATCACCACTAAACATTCCGGCCCTCACCCCCAACCCCATCACCACTAAACATTCCGGCCCTCACCCCCAACCCCATCAAAGCTAAACATTCCGGCCCTCACCCCCAACCCCATCAGAGCTAAACATTCCGGCCCTCACCCCAACCCCATCACCACTAAACATTCCAGCCCTCATCCCAAACCCCATCAGAGCTAAACATTCCGGCCCTCACCCCCAACCCCATCAGAGCTAAACATTCCGGCCCTCACCCCAACCCCATCACCACTAAACATTCCGGCCCTCATCCCAAACCCCATCAGAGCTAAACAATCCGGCCTCACGCCCAACCCTATCACCACTAAACATTCCGGCCCTCACCCCCAACCCCATCACCACTAAACATTCCGGCCCTCACCCCCAACCCCATCAGAGCTAAACGTTCCGGCCTCACGCCCAACCCCATCAGAGCTAAACATTCCGGCCCTCACCCCAACCCTATCACCACTAAACATTCCGGCGCTCACCCCCAACCCCATCACCACTAAACATTCCGGCCCTCACCCCCAACCCCATCACCACTAAACATTCCGGCCCTCACCCCCAACCCCATCAAAGCTAAACATTCCGGCCCTCACCCCCAACCCCATCAGAGCTAAACATTCCGGCCCTCACCCCAACCCCATCACCACTAAACATTCCAGCCCTCATCCCAAACCCCATCAGAGCTAAACATTCCGGCCCTCACCCCCAACCCCATCAGAGCTAAACATTCCGGCCCTCATCCCAAACCCCATCAGAGCTAAACAATCCGGCCTCACGCCCAACCCTATCACCACTAAACATTCCGGCCCTCACCCCCAACCCCATCACCACTAAACATTCCGGCCCTCACCCCCAACCCCATCAGAGCTAAACGTTCCGGCCTCACGCCCAACCCCATCAGAGCTAAACATTCCGGCCCTCACCCCAACCCCATCACCACTAAACATTCCGGCGCTCACCCCCAACCCCATCACCACTATACATTCCGGCCCTCATCCCCAACCCCATCAGAGCTAAACATTCCGGCCCTCACCCCAACCCCATCACCACTAAACATTCCGGCCCTCACCCCCAACCCCATCACCACTAAACATTCCGGCCCTCATCCCCAACCCCATCACCACTAAACATTCCGGCCCTCACCCCCAACTCCATCAGAGCTAAACATTCCGGCCTCACGCCCAACGCCATCAGAGCTAAACATTCCGGCCCTCACCCCAACCCTATCACCACTAAACATTCCGGCGCTCACCCCCAACCCCATCACCACTAAACATTCCGGCCCTCGTCCCCAACCCCATCAGAGCTAAACATTCCGGCCATCACCCCCAACCCCATCAGAGCTAAACATTCCGGCCTCACCCCCAACCCCATCAGAGCTAAACATTCCGGCCCTCATCCCCAACCCCATCACCACTAAACATTCCGGCCCTCACCCCCAACCCCATCAGAGCTAAACATTCCGGCCCTCATCCCCAACCCCATCAGAGCTAAACATTCCGGCCCTCACCCCCAACCCCATCAGGGCTAAACATTCCGGCTCTCACCCCAACCCCATCACCACTAAACATTACGGCCCTCACCCCCAACCCCATCACCACTAAACATTCCGGCCCTCACCCCCAACCCCATCAGAGCTAAACATTCCGGCCTCACGCCCAACCCCATCAGAGCTAAACATTCCGGCCCTCACCCCAACCCCATCACCACTAAACATTCCGGCGCTCACCCCCAACCCCATCACCACTATACATTCCGGCCCTCATCCCCAACCCCATCAGAGCTAAACATTCCAGCCCTCACCCCAACCCCATCACCACTAAACATTACGGCCCTCACCCCCAACCCCATCACCACTAAACATTCCGGCCCTCATCCCCAACCCCATCACCACTATACATTCCGGCCCTCATCCCCAACCCCATCAGAGCTAAACATTCCGGCCATCACCCCCAACCCCATCAGAGCTAAACATTCCGGCCTCACGCCCAACCCCATCAGAGCTAAACATTCCGGCCCTCATCCCCAACCCCATCACCACTAAACATTCCGGCCCTCACCCCAACCCCATCACCACTAAACATTACGGCCCTCACCCCCAACCCCATCACCACTAAACATTCCGGCCCTCACCCCCAACCCCATCAGAGATAAACATTCCGGCCACACGCCCAACCCCATCAGAGCTAAACATTCCGGCCCTCACCCTAACCCCATCACCACTAAACATTTCGGCCCTCATCCCCAACCCCATCACCACTAAACATTCCGGCGCTCACCCCCAACCCCATCAGAGCTAAACATTCCGGCCCTCACCCCAACCCATTACCACTAAACATTCCGGCGCTCACCCCTAACCCCATCACCACTAAACATTACGGCCCTCACCCCCAACCCCATCACCGCTAAACATTCCGGCCCCCACCCCAACCCCAACACCACTAAACATTCCGGCCCTAACCACCATCCCCATCAGAGCTAAACATTCCGGCCCTCACCCCCAACCCCATCACCACTAAACATTCCGGCCCTCACCCCCAACCCCATCAGAGCTAAACATTCCGGCCCTCACCCCCAACCCCATCAGAGCTAAACATTCCGGCCCTCACCCCCAACCCCATCAGAGCTAAACATTCCGGCCTCACGCCCAACTCTATCACCATTAAACATTCCGGCCCTCACCCCCAACCCCATCAGAGCTAAACATTCCGGCCCTCATCCCCAACCCCATCAGAGCTAAACATTCCGGCCCTCACCCCCAACCCCATCAGGGCTAAACATTCCGGCTCTCACCCCAACCCCATCACCACTAAACATTACGGCCCTCACCCCCAACCCCATCACCACTAAACATTCCGGCCCTCACCCCCAACCCCATCAGAGCTAAACATTCCGGCCTCACGCCCAACCCCATCAGAGCTAAACATTCCGGCCCTCACCCCAACCCCATCACCACTAAACATTCCGGCGCTCACCCCCAACCCCATCACCACTATACATTCCGGCCCTCATCCCCAACCCCATCAGAGCTAAACATTCCAGCCCTCACCCCAACCCCATCACCACTAAACATTACGGCCCTCACCCCCAACCCCATCACCACTAAACATTCCGGCCCTCATCCCCAACCCCATCACCACTATACATTCCGGCCCTCATCCCCAACCCCATCAGAGCTAAACATTCCGGCCATCACCCCCAACCCCATCAGAGCTAAACATTCCGGCCTCACGCCCAACCCCATCAGAGCTAAACATTCCGGCCCTCATCCCCAACCCCATCACCACTAAACATTCCGGCCCTCACCCCAACCCCATCACCACTAAACATTACGGCCCTCACCCCCAACCCCATCACCACTAAACATTCCGGCCCTCACCCCCAACCCTATCAGAGATAAACATTCCGGCCACACGCCCAACCCCATCAGAGCTAAACATTCCGGCCCTCACCCTAACCCCATCACCACTAAACATTACGGCCCTCACCCCCAACCCCATCACCACTAAACATTTCGGCCCTCATCCCCAACCCCATCACCACTAAACATTCCGGCGCTCACCCCCAACCCCATCAGAGCTAAACATTCCGGCCCTCACCCCAACCCATTACCACTAAACATTCCGGCGCTCACCCCTAACCCCATCACCACTAAACATTACGGCCCTCACCCCCAACCCCATCACCGCTAAACATTCCGGCCCCCACCCCAACCCCAACACCACTAAACATTCCGGCCCTAACCACCATCCCCATCAGAGCTAAACATTCCGGCCCTCACCCCCAACCCCATCACCACTAAACATTCCGGCCCTCACCCCCAACCCCATCAGAGCTAAACATTCCGGCCCTCACCCCCAACCCCATCAGAGCTAAACATTCCGGCCCTCACCCCCAACCCCATCAGAGCTAAACATTCCGGCCTCACGCCCAACTCTATCACCATTAAACATTCCGGCCCTCACCCCCAACCCCACCACCACTAAACATTCCGGCCCTCACCCCCAACCCCATCAGAGCTAAGCATTCCGGCCCTCACCCCAACCCCATCACCACTAAACATTCCGGCCCTCATCCCAACCCCATCAGAGCTAAACATTCCGGCCTCACGCCCAACCCTATCACCACTAAACATTCCGGCCCTCACCCCCAACTCCATCAGAGCTAAACATTCCGGCCCTCACCCCCAACCCCATCAGAGCTAAACATTCCGGCCCTCACCCCAACCCCATCACCACTAAACATTACGGCCCTCACCCCCAACCCCATCACCACTAAACATTCCGGCCCTCACCCCCAACCCCATCAGAGATAAACATTCCGGCCACACGCCCAACCCCATCAGAGCTAAACATTCCGGCCCTCACCCTAACCCCATCACCACTAAACATTACGGCCCTCACCCCCAACCCCATCACCACTAAACATTTCGGCCCTCATCCCCAACCCCATCACCACTAAACATTCCGGCGCTCACCCCCAACCCCATCAGAGCTAAACATTCCGGCCCTCACCCCAACCCATTACCACTAAACATTCCGGCGCTCACCCCTAACCCCATCACCACTAAACATTACGGCCCTCACCCCCAACCCCATCACCGCTAAACATTCCGGCCCCCACCCCAACCCCAACACCACTAAACATTCCGGCCCTAACCACCATCCCCATCAGAGCTAAACATTCCGGCCCTCACCCCCAACCCCATCACCACTAAACATTCCGGCCCTCACCCCCAACCCCATCAGAGCTAAACATTCCGGCCCTCACCCCCAACCCCATCAGAGCTAAACATTCCGGCCCTCACCCCCAACCCCATCAGAGCTAAACATTCCGGCCTCACGCCCAACTCTATCACCATTAAACATTCCGGCCCTCACCCCCAACCCCACCACCACTAAACATTCCGGCCCTCACCCCCAACCCCATCAGAGCTAAGCATTCCGGCCTCACGCCCAACCCTATCACCACTAAACATTCCGGCCCTCACCCCCAACTCCATCAGAGCTAAACATTCCGGCCCTCACCCCCAACCCCATCAGAGCTAAACATTCCGGCCCTCACCCCAACCCCATCACCACTAAACATTCCGGCCCTCATCCCAAACCCCATCAGAGCTAAACATTCCGGCCTCACGCCCAACCCTATCACCACTAAACATTCCGGCCCTTACCCCCAACCCCATCACCACTAAACATTCCGGCCCTCACCCCCAACCCCATCACCACTAAACATTCCGGCCCTCACCCCCAACCCCATCAGAGCTAAACATTCCGGCCCTCACCCCCAACCCCATCAGAGCTAAACATTCCGGCCCTCACCCCAACCCCATCACCACTAAACATTCCAGCCCTCATCCCAAACCCCATCAGAGCTAAACATTCCGGCGCTCACCCGCAACCCCATCAGAGCTAAACATTCCGGCCCTCACCCCAACCCCATCACCACTAAACATTCCGGCCCTCACCCCCAACCCCATCAGAGGTAAACATTCCGGCCTCACGCCCAACCCCATCAGAGCTAAACATTCCGGCCCTCACCCCAACCCCATCACCACTAAACATTCCGGCGCTCAACCCCAACCCCATCACCACTATACATTCCGGCCCCGGCCCTCACCCCAACCCCATCACCACTAAACATTACGGCCCTCACCCCCAAACCCATCACCACTAGACATTCCGGCCCTCATTCCCAACCCCATCACCACTAAACATTCCGGCCCTCACCCCCAACCCCATCAGAGCTAAACATGCCGGCCCTCACCCCAACCCCATCACCACTAAACATTCCGGCCTCACGCCCAACGCCATCAGAGCTAAACATTCCGGCCCTCACCCCAACCCCATCACCACTAAACATTCCGGCACTCACCCCCAACCCCATCACCACTAAACATTCCGGCCCTCACCCCCAACTCCATCAGAGCTAAACATTCCGGCCCTCACCCCCAATCCCATCAGAGCTAAACATTCCGGCCCTCACCCCAACCCCATCACCACTAAACATTCCGGCCCTCATCCCAAACCCCATCAGAGCTAAACATTCCGGCCTCACGCCCAACCCTATCACCACTAAACATTCCGGCCCTTACCCCCAACCCCATCACCACTAAACATTCCGGCCCTCACCCCCAACCCCATCACCACTAAACATTCCGGCCCTCACCCCCAACCCCATCAAAGCTAAACATTCCGGCCCTCACCCCCAACCCCATCAGAGCTAAACATTCCGGCCCTCACCCCAACCCCATCACCACTAAACATTCCAGCCCTCATCCCAAACCCCATCAGAGCTAAACATTCCGGCCCTCACCCCCAACCCCATCAGAGCTAAACATTCCGGCCCTCACCCCAACCCCATCACCACTAAACATTCCGGCCCTCATGCCAAACCCCATCAGAGCTAAACAATCCGGCCTCACGCCCAACCCTATCACCACTAAACATTCCGGCCCTCACCCCCAACCCCATCACCACTAAACATTCCGGCCCTCACCCCCAACCCCATCAGAGCTAAACGTTCCGGCCTCACGCCCAACCCCATCAGAGCTAAACATTCCGGCCCTCACCCCAACCCCATCACCACTAAACATTCCGGCGCTCACCCCCAACCCCATCACCACTATACATTCCGGCCCTCATCCCCAACCCCATCAGAGCTAAACATTCCGGCCCTCACCCCAACCCCATCACCACTAAACATTACGGCCCTCACCCCCAACCCCATCACCACTAAACATTCCGGCCCTCATCCCCAACCCCATCACCACTAAACATTCCGGCCCTCACCCCCAACTCCATCAGAGCTAAACATTCCGGCCTCACGCCCAACGCCATCAGAGCTAAACATTCCGGCCCTCACCCCAACCCTATCACCACTAAACATTCCGGCGCTCACCCCCAACCCCATCACCACTAAACATTCCGGCCCTCACCCCCAACCCCATCAGAGCTAAACATTCCGGCCTCACGCCCAACTCTATCACCATTAAACATTCCGGCCCTCACCCCCAACCCCACCACCACTAAACATTCCGGCCCTCACCCCCAACCCCATCAGAGCTAAGCATTCCGGCCCTCACCCCAACCCCATCACCACTAAACATTCCGGCCCTCATCCCAACCCCATCAGAGCTAAACATTCCGGCCTCACGCCCAACCCTATCACCACTAAACATTCCGGCCCTCACCCCCAACTCCATCAGAGCTAAACATTCCGGCCCTCACCCCCAACCCCATCAGAGCTAAACATTCCGGCCCTCACCCCAACCCCATCACCACTAAACATTACGGCCCTCACCCCCAACCCCATCACCACTAAACATTCCGGCCCTCACCCCCAACCCCATCAGAGATAAACATTCCGGCCACACGCCCAACCCCATCAGAGCTAAACATTCCGGCCCTCACCCTAACCCCATCACCACTAAACATTACGGCCCTCACCCCCAACCCCATCACCACTAAACATTTCGGCCCTCATCCCCAACCCCATCACCACTAAACATTCCGGCGCTCACCCCCAACCCCATCAGAGCCTAACATTCCGGCCCTCACCCCAACCCATTACCACTAAACATTCCGGCGCTCACCCCTAACCCCATCACCACTAAACATTACGGCCCTCACCCCCAACCCCATCACCGCTAAACATTCCGGCCCCCACCCCAACCCCAACACCACTAAACATTCCGGCCCTAACCACCATCCCCATCAGAGCTAAACATTCCGGCCCTCACCCCCAACCCCATCACCACTAAACATTCCGGCCCTCACCCCCAACCCCATCAGAGCTAAACATTCCGGCCCTCACCCCCAACCCCATCAGAGCTAAACATTCCGGCCCTCACCCCCAACCCCATCAGAGCTAAACATTCCGGCCTCACGCCCAACTCTATCACCATTAAACATTCCGGCCCTCACCCCCAACCCCACCACCACTAAACATTCCGGCCCTCACCCCCAACCCCATCAGAGCTAAGCATTCCGGCCTCACGCCCAACCCTATCACCACTAAACATTCCGGTCCTCACCCCCAACTCCATCAGAGCTAAACATTCCGGCCCTCACCCCCAACCCCATCAGAGCTAAACATTCCGGCCCTCACCCCAACCCCATCACCACTAAACATTCCGGCCCTCATCCCAAACCCCATCAGAGCTAAACATTCCGGCCTCACGCCCAACCCTATCACCACTAAACATTCCGGCCCTTACCCCCAACCCCATCACCACTAAACATTCCGGCCCTCACCCCCAACCCCATCACCACTAAACATTCCGGCCCTCACCCCCAACCCCATCAGAGCTAAACATTCCGGCCCTCACCCCCAACCCCATCAGAGCTAAACATTCCGGCCCTCACCCCAACCCCATCACCACTAAACATTCCAGCCCTCATCCCAAACCCCATCAGAGCTAAACATTCCGGCGCTCACCCGCAACCCCATCAGAGCTAAACATTCCGGCCCTCACCCCAACCCCATCACCACTAAACATTCCGGCCCTCACCCCCAACCCCATCAGAGGTAAACATTCCGGCCTCACGCCCAACCCCATCAGAGCTAAACATTCCGGCCCTCACCCCAACCCCATCACCACTAAACATTCCGGCGCTCAACCCCAACCCCATCACCCCTATACATTCCGGCCCCGGCCCTCACCCCAACCCCATCACCACTAAACATTACGGCCCTCACCCCCAAACCCATCACCACTAGACATTCCGGCCCTCATTCCCAACCCCATCACCACTAAACATTCCGGCCCTCACCCCCAACCCCATCAGAGCTAAACATTCCGGCCCTCACCCCAACCCCATCACCACTAAACATTCCGGCCTCACGCCCAACGCCATCAGAGCTAAACATTCCGGCCCTCACCCCAACCCCATCACCACTAAACATTCCGGCACTCACCCCCAACCCCATCACCACTAAACATTCCGGCCCTCACCCCCAACCCCATCAGAGCTAAACATTCCGGCCCTCACCCCCAACCCCATCACCACTAAACATTCCGGCTCTCACCCCCAACCCCATCAGAGCTAAACATTCCGGCCCTCACCCCCAACCCCATCACCACTAAACATTCCGGCCCTCACCCCCAACCCCATCAGAGCTAAACATTCCGGCCCTCACCCCCAACCCCATCACCACTAAACATTCCGGCCCTCACCCCCAACCCCATCACCACTAAACATTCCGGCCCTCACCCCCAACCCCATCACCACTAAACATTCCGGCCCTCACCCCAACCCCATCACCACAAAACATTCCGGCCCTCACACCCAACCCCATCACCACTAAACATTCCGGCCCTCACCCCCAACCCCATCAGAGCTAAACATTCCGGCCCTAACCCCCAACCTCATCATCACTAAACATTCCGGCCCTCACCCCCAACCCCATCACCACTAAACATTCCGGCCCTCACCCCAACCCCATCACCACTAAACATTCCGGCCCTCCCCCCCAACCCCATCAGAGCTAAACATTCCGGCCCTCACCCCAAAACCAGCTGATTGCTCCTCAGATTGGTTGCAATGTGGCTTGTGACTTGTACTTGACGCTGTGCCTTGGGTGTGTGAGCAGGATAAGGATGGGTGGCTGCCTATACAGAGCAGACAGAATGGACTGGGCGGTCCAGGGGACGGCAGGCAGGCAGGCAGGGCGGCCTGAAGGAGGCTGATCAAAGCACTGGTCACACCCTCTCAAGGGAGGTGGTGGTGGGTGGGTAGGTGCGGGTGGTGGGTGCCAGCGAACCCCGTGTGCCATGGGTTGCCTGCTGGTAGGGATAGGAGTGGGTAGGTAGGGGTAGGTAGGGGGATGGGAGAACATGTGGCACGGTGTAAAAAGGGGCCAAGTCGTCAGGGGCAACGACAGGGAGAAGCTGTAGGACATATATATGGCCGTGATAAGAAAACATGACATGAATGTTGTAATCTGGTTGTATAGCGTCAGTGTGAAGCTCTCTGGAAGCCATCTATGTTAAGGTAATAGTAAGACAAGAAGGTTTCCCTGGGGTCCACAAGAAGCAGACGCTGGTAAAACCTCAGAAGGAACGAAGCTATCAGTGTTGCTGTAGCAGTTATGATGGCCTTGCGACTGCGGCACGTGTCGGGGGCGAGGTCTATCGCGGCACGTGTTGGGGGCGAGGTCTATCGCGGAACCATTGCTATCGACGTAGCCATATAGCTATAGGCGTAGCAATACAGCTATAGGCGTAGCCATATAGCTATAGGCGTAGCAATACGGCTATAGGCGTAGCTATATAGCTATAGGCGTAGCTATATAGCTACCGGCATAACCATAGCCATGGGCGCCGCACACTGTAAGCCGTCTTTCCTGGCCACCAACCACGGTGCGTTCTGTGTCACCAAGGAAAGCACCACCAGCGCCCTGCAGGCAGACATGGCGGTCTGTTGGTGGCAGGCATGGCACCCAGCCTCTGCTTGCTTCCACCCCCCCCCCTGACCCCTTACCCCTTAACACCCCCACCCCTTCGTCCCCCCCCCGTCCCCACCAAGGGTTGAGGTTGTAGCCAGCTGCGGGCAAACAAATCGACCGTTGTGTCCTAACACCATTATTTGCAAGGCACCGATTATGGCGGTGATAACTCGTAATGAAATTACGTTTTCGTGTCCACCCCCCACCCCCCTACCGTCACCCACCTCCCCGCCTTGCTGGCATCCAATATAGCGTATTTTCTGGTATGTTCCTTCGTCTTTGATGTCCGGATATCTGATCAATGATCTGAAAGGAAGGGAACCGAAGGAAGCAAGGAGGGTATGAGGGGTGGGGGTGTGGGGTGGGGAAAGGTCTTGGGGGGGAGGGGGTGAGGGACAGAGAGAGTTGCGTGGGAGAAGGCTTAGTGGAGGGTGTGAGGGACAGAGGATGTGGGGTGGGAGAAGGTTTAGGGGGGACGGTGTGAGGGACACAAAGCGTGGGGTGGGAGAAAGCTTAAGAGGCATGGTCTGCGTGAGATACTGTCTACAAGGACCAGACTTTCTACCT
The DNA here is from genome assembly GCA_964019135.1 of Arenicola marina. Classification (NCBI taxonomy): domain Eukaryota; kingdom Metazoa; phylum Annelida; class Polychaeta; family Arenicolidae; genus Arenicola; species Arenicola marina. The sequence continues at coordinate 52,221,946 of OZ025248.1, read as the reverse complement.
CAATCAGCCAATGGGACGGAGACTGTCTACCATGACCAGTCAATGGGACATATACTGTCTACCAGGACCAGCCAATGGGACAGATACTGTCTACCAGGACCAGCCAATGGGACCGAGACTGTCTACCAGGACCAGCCAATGGGACAGAGACTGTCTACCAGGACCAGCCAATGGGACAGAGACTGTCTACCAGAACCAGCCAATGGGACAGAGACTGTCTACCAGGACTAGCCATAGGGACGTAGACTGTCTACCAGGACCAGCCAATGGGACTGAGACTGTCTACCAGGACCAGCCAATGGGACAGAGACTGTCTACCAGGACCAGCCAATGGGGCGACGATTGTCTGCAAGGACCAGCCAATGGGACAGACACTGTCTACCAGGACCAGCCAATGGGACAGAGACTGTCTACCAGGACTAGCCATAGGGACGTAGACTGTCTACCAGGACCAGCCAATGGGACTGAGACTGTCTACCAGGACCAGCCAATGGGACAGAGACTGTCTACCAAAGCCAGCCAATGGTACGGCGACAGTCTGCCAGGACCAGCCAATGGGACAGAGACTGTCTACCAGGACCAGCCAATGGGACGGCGACTGTCTGCCAGGACCAGCCAATGGGATAGAGACTGTCTACTAGGACCAGCCAATGGGACAGAGAGTGTCTACCAGGACCAGCCAATGGGACAGAGACCGTCTACCAGGACCAGCCAATGGGACGTAGACTGTCTACCAGGACCAGCCAATGGGACGGCGACTGTCTGCCAGGACCAGCCAATGGGACAGATAATGTCTGCCAGGACCAGCCAATGGGACAGAGACTGTCTACCAGGACCAGCCAATGGGACAGAGACTGTCTACCAGGACCAGCCAATGGGACGACGATTGTCTGCCAGGACCAGCCAATGGGACTAAAACTGTCTACCAGGACCAGCCAATGGGACAGAGACTGTCTACCAGGACCAGCCAATGGGACGTAGACTGTCTACGAGGACCAGCCAATGGGGCGACGATTGTCTGCCAGGACCAGCCAATGGGACAGAAACTGTCTACCAGGACCAGCCAATGGGACAGAGACTGCCTACCAGGACCAGCCAATGGGGCGACGATTGTCTGCCAGGACCAGCCAATGGGACAGACACTGTCTACCAGGACCAGCCAATGAGACAGAGACTGTCTACCAGGACCAGCCATTGGGACGTAGACTGTCTACCAGGACCAGCCAATGGGACAGAGACTGTCTACCAGGACCAGCCTATGGGACAGAGACTGTCTACCAAAGCCAGCCAATGGTACGGCGACTGTCTACCAGGACCAGCCAATGGGACAGAGACTGTCTACCAGGACCAGCCAATGGGACGGCGACTGTCTGCCAGGACCAGCCAATGGGATAGAGACCGTCTACTAGGACCAGCCAATGGGACAGAGACGGTCTACCAGGACCAGCCAATGGGACAGAGACCGTCTACCAGGACCAGCCATTGGGACAGAGACTGTCTACCAGGACCAGCCAATGGGACGTAGACTGTCTACGAGGACCAGCCAATGGGACAGATACTGTCTACCGGGACCAGCCAATGGGACGGCGACTGTCTGCCAGGACCAGCCAATGGGACAGATAATGTCTGCCAGGACCAGCCAATGGGACAGATACTGTCTACCAGGACCAGCCAATGGGACAGAGACTGTCTACCAGGACCAGCCAATGGGACAGAGACTGTCTACCAGGACCAGCCAATGGGGCGACGATTGTCTGCCAGGACCAGCCAATGGGACAGAAACTGTCTACCACGACCAGCCAATGGGACAGAGACTGTCAACCAGGACCAGCCGATGGGACAGATACTGTCAACCAGGACCAGCCAATGGGACGGCGACTGTCTGCCAGGACCAGCCAATCTGACAGATAATGTCTGCCAGGACCAGCCAATGGGACAGATACTGTCTACCAGGACCAGCCAATGGGACAGAGACTGTCTACCAGGACCAGCCAATGGGACAGAGACTGTCTACCAGGACCAGCCAATGGGACGACGATTGTCTGCCAGGACCAGCCAATGGGACAGAAACTGTCTACCAGGACCAGCCAATGGGACAGAGACTGTCTACCAGGACCAGCCAATGGGGCGACGTCTGTCTGCCAGGACCAGCCAATGGGACAGAAACTGTCTACCAGGACCAGCCAATGGGACAGAGACTGTCTACCAGGAACAACCATTGGGACGTAGACTGTCTACCAGGAACAGCCAATGGGACAGAGACTGTCTACCAGGACCAGCCAATGGGACAGAGACTGTCTACCAAAGCCAGCCAATGGTACGGCGAGTGTCTGCCAGGACCAGCCAATGGGACAGACACTGTCTACCAGGACCAGCCAATGGGACAGAAACTGTCTACCAGGACCAGCCAATGGGACAGAGACTGTCTACCAGGACCAGCCAATGGGACAGAGACTGTCTACCAGGACCAGCCAATGGGGCGACGATTGTCTGCCAGGACCAGCCAATGGGACAGAAACTGTCTACCAGGACCAGCCAATGGGACAGAGACTGTCTACCAGGACCAACCATTGGGACGTAGACTGTCTACCAGGACCAGCCAATGGGACAGAGACTGTCTACCAGGACCAGCCAATGGGACAGAGACTGTCTACCAGCCAATGGGACAGAGACTGTCTACCAGGACCAACCAATGGGGCGACGATTGTCTGCCAGGACCAGCCAATGGGACAGAAACTGTCTACCAGGACCAGCCAATGGGACAGAGACTGTCTACCAGGACCAACCATTGGGACGTAGACTGTCTACCAGGACCAGCCAATGGGACAGAGACTGTCTACCAAAGCCAGCCAATGGTACGGCGACTGTCTGCCAGGACCAGCCAATGGGACAGAGACTGTCTACCAGGACCAGCCAATGGGACGGCGACTGTCTGCCAGGACCAGCCAATGGGATAGAGACTGTCTACCAGGACCAGCCAATGGGACAGAGACTGTCTACCAAAGCCAGCCAATGGTACGGCGACTGACTGCCAGGACCAGCCAATGGGACAGACACTGTCTACCAGGACCAGCCAATGGGACGGCGACTGTCTGCCAGGACCAGCCAATGAGATAGAGACTGTCTACTAGGACCAGCCAATGGGACAGAGACTGTCTACCAGGACCAGGCAATGGGACAGAGACCGTCTACCAGGACCAGCCAATGGTACGGCGACTGTCTGCCAGGACCAGTCAATGGGACAGAGACTGTCTACCAGGACCAGCCATTGGGACAGAGACTGTCTACCAGGACCAGTCAATGGGACAGAGACTGTCTACCAGGACCAGCCATTGGGACAGAGACTGTCTACCAGGACCAGCCAATGGGACAGAGACTGTCTACCAGGACCAGCCATGGGACAGATACTGTCTACCAGGACCAGCCAAAGGAACAGAGACTGTCTACCAGGACCAGCCAATGGGACGGCGACTGTCTGCCAGGACCAGCCAATGGGATAGAGACTGTCTACTAGGACCAGCCAATGGGACAGAGACTGTCTACCAGGACCAGCCAATGGGACAGAGACCGTCTACCAGGACCAGCCATTGGGACAGAGACTGTCTACCAGGACCAGCCAATGGGACGTAGACTGTCTACGAGGACCAGCCAATGGGACAGATACTGTCTACCGGGACCAGCCAATGGGACGGCGACTGTCTGCCAGGACCAGCCAATGGGACAGATAATGTCTGCCAGGACCAGCCAATGGGACAGATACTGTCTACCAGGACCAGCCAATGGGACAGAGACTGTCTACCAGGACGAGCCAATGGGACAGAGACTGTCTACCAGGACCAGCCAATGGGACGGCGACTGTCTGCCAGGACCAGCCAATGGGATAGAGACTGTCTACCAGGACCAGCCAATGGGACAGAGACTGTCTACCAAAGCCAGCCAATGGTACGGCGACTGACTGCCAGGACCAGCCAATGGGACAGACACTGTCTACCAGGACCAGCCAATTGGACGGCGACTGTCTGCCAGGACCAGCCAATGGGATAGAGACTGTCTACTAGGACCAGCCAATGGGACAGAGACTGTCTACCAGGACCAGGCAATGGGACAGAGACCGTCTACCAGGACCAGCCAATGGGACAGAGACTGTCTGCCAGGACCAGTCAATGGGACAGAGACTGTCTACCAGGACCAGCCATTGGGACAGAGACTGTCTACCAGGACCAGTCAATGGGACAGAGACTGTCTACCAGGACCAGCCATTGGGACAGAGACTGTCTACCAGGACCAGCCAATGGGACAGAGACTGTCTACCAGGACCAGCCATGGGACAGATACTGTCTACCAGGACCAGCCAAAGGAACAGAGACGGTCTACCAGGAACAGGCAATGGGACGGCGACTGTCCGCCAGGACCAGCCAATGGGATAGAGACTGTCTACTAGGACCAGCCAATGGGACAGAGACTGTCTACCAGGACCAGCCAATGGGACAGAGACCGTCTACCAGGACCAGCCATTGGGACAGAGACTGTCTACCAGGACCAGCCAATGGGACGTAGACTGTCTACGAGGACCAGCCAATGGGACAGATACTGTCTACCGGGCCCAGCCAATGGGACGGCGACTGTCTGCCAGGACCAGCCAATGGGACAGATAATGTCTGCCAGGACCAGCCAATGGGACAGATACTGTCTACCAGGACCAGCCAATGGGACAGAGACTGTCTACCAGGACGAGCCAATGGGACAGAGACTGTCTACCAGGACCAGCCAATGGGGCGACGATTGTCTGGCAGGACCAGCCAATGGGACAGAAACTGTCTACCAGGACCAGCCAATGGGACAGAGACTGTCTACCAGGACCAGCCATTGGGACGTAGACTGTCTACCAGGACCAGCCATTGGGACAGAGACTGTCTACAAGGACCAGCCAATGGGGCGACGATTGTCTGCCAGGACCAGCCAATGGGATAGAAACTGTCTACCAGGACCAGCCAATGGGACAGAGACTGTCTACCAGGACCAGCCATTGGGACGTAGACTGTCTACCAGGACCAGCCAATGGGACAGAGACTGTCTACCAGGACCAGCCAATGGGACAGGGACTGTCTACCAAAGCCAGCCAATGGTACGGCGACTGTCTGCCAGCACCAGCCAATGGGACAGAGACTGTCTACCAGGACCAGCCAATGGGACGGCGACTGTCTGCCAGGACCAGCCAATGGGATAGAGACTGTCTACTAGGACCAGCCAATGGGACAGAGACCGTCTACCAGGACCAGCCATTGGGACAGAGACTGTCTACCAGGACCAGCCAATGGGACGTAGACTGTCTACCAGGACCAGCCGATGGGACAGATACAGTCAACCAGGACCAGCCAATGGGGCGGCGACTGTCTGCCAGGACCAGCCAATGGGACAGTAACTGTCTACCAGGACCAGCCAATGGGACAGAGACTGTCTAGCAGGACCAGCCAATGGGACAGAGACTGTCTACCAGGACCAGCCAATGGGGCGACGATTGTCTGCCAGGACCAGCCAATGGGACAGAAACTGTCTACCAGGACCAGCCAATGGGACAGAGACTGTCTACCAGGACCAACCATTGGGACGTAGACTGTCTACCAGGACCAGCCAATGGGACAGAGACTGTCTAATAGGACCAGCCAATGGGACAGAGACTGTCTACCAAAGCCAGCCAATGGTACGGCGACTGTCTGCCAGGACCAGCCAATGGGACAGAGACTGTCTACCAGGACCAGCCAATGGGACGGCGACTGTCTGCCAGGACCAGCCAATGGAATAGAGACTGTCTACCAGGACCAGCCAATGGGACGTAGACTGTCTACCAGGACCAGCCAATGGGACAGATACTGTCTACCAGAACCAGCCAATGGGACGGCGATTGTCTGCCAGGACCAGCCAATGGGACAGAAACTGTCTACCAGGACCAGCCAATGGGACAGAGACTGTCTACCAGGACCAGCCATTGGGACGTAGACTGTCTACCAGGACCAGCCAATGGGACAGAGACTGTCTACCAGGACCAGCCGATGGGACAGATACTGTCAACCAGGACCAGCCAATGGGGCGGCGACTGTCTGCCAGGACCAGCCAATGGTACAGATAATGTCTGCCAGGACCAGCCAATGGGACAGATACTGTCTACCAGGACCAGCCAATGGGACAGAGACTGTCTACCAGGACCAGCCAATGGGACAGAGACTGTCTACCAGGACCAGCCAATGGGACGACGATTGTCTGCCAGGACCAGCCAATGGGACAGTAACTGTCTACCAGGACCAGCCAATGGGACAGAGACTGTCTACCAGGACCAGCCAATGGGACAGAGACTGTCTACCAGGACCAGCCAATGGGGCGACGATTGTCTGCCAGGACCAGCCAATGGGACAGAAACTGTCTACCAGGACCAGCCAATGGGACAGAGACTGTCTACCAGGACCAACCATTGGGACGTAGACTGTCTACCAGGACCAGCCAATGGGACAGATACTGTCTACCAGAACCAGCCAATGGGACGGCGACTGTCTACCAGGACCAGCCAATGGGACAGATAATGTCTGCCAGGACCAGCCAATGGGACAGAGACTGTCTGCCAGGACCAGCCAATGGGACAGAGACTGTCTGCCAGGACCAGCCAATGGGACAGAGACTGTCTACGAGGACCAGCCAATGGGACGACGATTGTCTGCCAGGACCAGCCAATGGGACAGAAACTGTCTACCAGGACCAGCCAATGGGACAGAGACTGTCTACCAGGACCAGCCATTGGGACGTAGACTGTCTACCAGGACCAGCCAATGGGACAGAGACTGTCTACCGGGACCAGCCAATGGGACAGAGACTGTCTATTAAAACCAGCCAATGGTACGGCGACTGTCTGCCAGGACCAGTCAATGGGACAGAGACTGTCTACCAGGACCAGCCATTGGGACAGAGACTGTCTACCAGGACCAGTCAATGGGACAGAGACTGTCTACCAGGACCAGCCATTGGGACAGAGACTGTCTACCAGGACCAGCCAATGGGACAGAGACTGTCTACCAGGACCAGCCATGGGACAGATACTGTCTACCAGGACCAGCCAATGGGACAGAGACTGTCTACCAGGACCAGTCATTGTGACAGAGACTGCCTACCATGACCAGCCAATGGGACGTAGACTGCCTACCATGACCAGCCAATGGGACAGATACTGTCTACCAGGACCAGCCAATGGGACACATACTGTCTAACAAGACCAGTCTATGGGAAAGCGACTGTCTACCAGGACCAGTCTATGGGAAAGCGACTGTCTACCAGGACCAGCCATTGGGACAGAGACTGTCTACCAGGACCAGCCAATGGGACATAGACTGCCTACCAGGACCAGCCAATGAGACGTAGACTGTCTACCAGGACCAGCCAATGGGACAGAGACTGTCTACCAAGACCAGCCAATGGGACGGAGACTGTCTACCAGGACCAGCCAATGGGACGGAGACTGTCTACCAAGACCAGCCTATGGGAAAGCGACTGTCTACCAGGACCAGCCATTGGGACAGAGACTGTCTACCAGGAGCAGCCAATGGGACAGAAACTGTCTACCAGGACCAGCCATTAGGACGTAGACTGTCTACCAGGACCAGCCAATGGGACGTAGACTGTCTACCAGGACCAGCCAATGGGAAAGAGACTGTCTACCAGGACCAGCCAATAGGACGTAGACTGTCTACCAGGACCAGCCAATGGGACGTAGACTGTCTACCAGGACCAGCCAATGGGACGTAGACTGTCTACCAGGACCAGCCAATGGGACGTAGACTGTCTACCAGGACCAGCCCTTAGGACGTAGACTGTCTACCAGGACCAGCCAATGAGACGTAGACTGTCTACCAGGACCAGCCAATGGGACGTAGACTGTCTACCAGGACCAGGCATTAGGACGTAGACTGTCTACCAGGACCAGCCAATGGGACGTAGACTGTCTACCAGGACCAGCCAATGGGACGTAGACTGTCTACCAGGACCAGCCAATGGGACGTAGACTGTCTACCAGGACCAGCCAATGGCACAGATACTACTGTCTACCCGGAACGGCCAAAGAGACGGGGGCTGTATACCAGGACCAGAGTATCAAAACTAGCCATAAGGATGAGGGCGACACGCCAACGCCAACGCCAACGCCAACGCCAACCCCAACAGACCGTCCTCAACGTTAATTGATAATTCCTTGTAAAAGCGATTCGTGTTGCTGCCAATTGATAACGGTTGGAGGTGTTCCATTTGCCGTCAGTCAGGCCAGCCCTCTGAGTCCTACACCCCCCCGCCCCCCTCACCACCACCACCCCTCCCCCGCCCCTGGTGTTATGAGTAATGACGCCTTCGCGTGTGCGGGATATCTGCGGAGGCTGGCTGCAGTGAGTCTGTGGGGAGATGGACGGTCCACAACAGGTCGATAGGCGGCCGTCTGGCGCGGGGAACGGCCGTCCAGACGCCGACAACTCCTAACACAGGCTGGCTGATGGTATAATCATGAACGACCCTTGGGCCGGGTGGAGGAGGAGGAGGAGGAGGAGGGGGAAGAGGGCAGAAGGGGGTAGGCTGATTGGTCTCCGACATATATTCATGGAGACAGGTCTACAGAAACACTATGGCATTGTTCTCTGCTCCTCCACCAAAGAAAACAAAATTTGCATTTCTTCTTGAAACGCGATCCTGACTATTGTCAATTTAGTTGCCATCGGGAATACCGCAAACAATGCTAAGGGCACGTACTTGGCTGGCTTCTTGCAGTGTCCCGATGTACCTGGATATGTCACGCTCGCCAATCCTACTGCAGGACGAGGAGGGGAGTGTAGCTATATATTGGTGCCGGGGGAGGGAGGGGATCTTGAGAGACAGGGGGTGGGGCAGGAATCTCTGAGAACTGCGATAGTGGTCAGCTGTATACGGCATTGGTAACCCGCGGTCACTGAAAGGCAGGTCATACTGAGCCGGGGTTATGGTGTTAAGGTTTTCTCTGTATGCTGTGTTAAGGTTTAATCTGTATGCCGTGTTAAGGTTTACTCTGTATGCCGTGTTAAGGTTTACTCTGTATGCCGTGTTAAGGTTTTTTATTCGTATGCCGTGTTAATGTTTTCAAGGTTTTCTCTGTATGCCGTGTTAAGGTTTTCTCTGTATGCCGCGTTATGGTTTTTTTCTGCATGCCGTGTTATGGTCTTCATGTGAAGCCGCATTGTGGTTTCCGCATAATACCTGCCCCCCCCCCTCCACCTATGCTGCGCGCTCCCCAATCCATCTGGCGAACAATATACCGGGGTCCGGATATGTCTCACTGTCAGGGTCCGACCATACTATATCATAGCCAATTATAGTCCACAGCTGTCGTATCGCTTCATGTCGCCTTGTCATGTGTCCGATCAATGTGCTTCCACCCAATGTGTCTCCGATCAATGTTTCTCCGACCAATGTGTCTCGACCCAATGTGTCCCCAACCTATGTGTCTCGACCCAATGTGTCCCCAACTTATGTGTCTCCACCCTATGTGTCTCCACCCTATGTGACCCACCTTGTGTCCCCAACCTATGTGTCTCCAACCTATGTGTCCCCACCCTGTGTCTCGACTCAATGTATCTCCAACATATGTGTCTCCACCCAATGTATCTCCACCCTATGTGTCTCCACCCAATGTGTCTCCTCCCAAAGTGTCCCCAACCTGTGCCTCCACCCTATGTGTCTCGACCCAATGTGTCCCCAACCTGTGTCTCCACCCTATGTGTCCCCACCCAATGTGTCTCCATCCATGTGTCCCCAACCTATGTATCTCCACCCAATGTGTCCCCAACCTATGTGTCTCGACCCAATGTGTCCCCAACCTATGTGTCCCCACCCTATGTATCTCCACCCAATGTGTCCCCAACCTATGTGTCTCGACACAATGTGTCCCTAACCTATGTGTCCCCACCCCATGTGTCTCCACCCAATGTGTCCCCAACCTATGTGTCCCCACCCCATGTGTCTCCACCTCCTGTTAGTCATATACACGGATTGATGGGGCCATATTGGTCGTCGTCACTCATTCCTCATTTCCCAGTTTGCCAATTAAGAAATCAAAGCTTATTTTTCTTACATATCATGATTGCGAGTAAGATATCTACTCTCGGGTACGAATAGTTTTCACTTCCACTTCATATCGACTGATTAATTCGGTCGTTTTGCTAATCAGAGCAGTTTTTCTTCCCGTAGGTCGCGACTTAACTTGCGCAAATGTTAAATAATGGACAGGAAGGGTCGTCAATCGAAGTGAAAACTACCCCAAAGGCTACGACAGCCTGCCGCTTAATTGCTACCATTCATTACCGTTTCGTCCAAATCTTGAGATAGTTATCCATGATTATAATGAGAGGATCTGCTGTCAAACGCCACCCACTGGTGCCTGGTGTGAGTGCGCGGGCACCAGACTCCATACAATATCATTTCACTAACTAGCCGCCCCGCTCGCTCCGCCCGCGGGACGTCTAGCGTTCGTAGTAATAAGCGAAAGAAATAACAGTATGACAGTATTTTGTTTCATACGTCAAATAGTAGCAGGCAGAAGGCAGAAATAATATCGATAATCATATTGACATACATTGAGACCGGGAGCTACGGAATAACGGGACATATATGTTAAGGATATTTAAACCCTGTGCAATTATTGTGCATCCAGTACAGAATACTCAAATTGCGGCTAAAGCACGATATAAACGAATATCAGTCCAGTAAAACTAAGGCCCAAGCTCATACATTGATTGAGTAAAAAAAAAAGGGTTGATTGAGTTAAGAAAGGGGCTGTTTCCCGTCCGTTGTTCGTCATTTAACGTATTACTACTACCTTCAGTGGATAAAATCTGCCTGACGTCCTGGTTGGTCTATAGAATTGACGTGCAGACCGCTTAACTATACTGTAAAATTGGATCAAAGATCAAAAAGATCAAATCAATTCAAATAGGCAAGGTTCCCCGGGCAGAGTTCGTTCTCTTGCTACTAATGGGAAGTTGTGGACGCGAGACAGTACGGGATTTGTTTGTTTTGATGACGGTTCGGGCGATAAGGCGTTGGGAGAAATATTATTACTGTTGGCACCAAGCCAGGTAGCCCGCAGCAGGCATGGTCACCATGCGCGATAAGCACCCGAAAGCGATATTATGCCGCGGGATAAAGTGATAAGCACCCAGCGGTTGTGTTGACACATGCGATAGCTTTGACACATCTAAGAGCGACGGCTGGATATTAATAGGTTCAAGGCGGCTGCTGCTGCCAATGGGCTCTTGCATGCCGCGGCATAGTGGGACAGACAGCGCCTAGTGGGACAGACAGGTTCATTTTATTAGTATAGATGTACCTTATATCTGGTAACTTCCCCTCTCGGGGCTGCCGCAGCTATATATATCGCTTCGCCGGCATGGGAAGCTGTCAGTCGCGGACGCTGTTAGCGATATATATATATATATATATAGCCTGTATATATATATATATATATATATATATATATATATATATATATATATAGTCAGTATATAGACATCGCCATGCACAGCGTCCATGACTGAAAGCTCCCTCGCCAAAAATGTCTATCAGTGTCCATTTTAGATGCCTTTTTTAACCAACAAATTCTCTCTCAATGACCACAAAATCGCGCGCTTTTCTCTCGCTCTCCAAATGCTCTCTATGGCATGGACGGCACACCCCGACCACCGTAGTAATGTAGTGCCCCCCCCTCCCCCCCCCCCCCGGGCGGGGTGTCGGCGAGGCATTGATGGCGAAGCGGCTGTCGGAGTGGGTACTTCATCTCGCAGACACTCGCCACAATACCACGCTCCACAGTTTCTCCAACGGAGTCGTCACAAATCAGCGATTCACTCGCAAGGTCTGGCGCTTTCTGTGTCGAATTAGTAAAAAGGGGTTGAAATATACGACATAATAATGTTCTATGCATAATCTGAGGGTAGTCACAGGCCCGTGGCCGACACGACAGGTCAGTCAGTATGAGGGGGGAGGGGGGGGTCAGAGGCGCGTGGCCGACACGGCAGGTCAATCAGCATGAGAGCGAGGGGGGGGGGGGGGGGGGAGTCACAGGCCCGTGGCCGACACGCTGGTCAGTTAGTATGAGGGGGGAGGGAGGGGATTAGGGGAGTCACAGGCCCGTGGGCGACACGGCAGGTCAGTCAGTATGAGGTGGGGGGGGGGGGGGCGGAGGTGAGTCACAGGCCCGTGGCCGACACGGCGGGTCAGTCAGTATGAAGGGGGGGGGGGAGGGGGTGAGGGGTGTCACAGGCCCGTGGCCGACACGGCAGGTCAGTCCGTATGAGGTGGGGGAGGGGGGGGGGGAGTCACAGGCCCGTGACCGACACGGCAGGTCAGTCCGTATGAGGTGGGGGAGGGGGGGGGGAGTCACAGGCCCGTGGCCGACACGGCAGGTCAGTCAGTATGAGGGGGGGGGGAGGGGGTGAAGGGAGTCACAGGCCCGTGGCCGACACGGCAGGTCAGTCAGTATGAGGGGGGGGGGAGGGGGTGAGGGGAGTCACAGGCCCGGGGCCGACACGGCAGGTCAGTCAGTATGAGGGGGGGGGGAGGGGGTGAGGGGAGTCACAGGCCCGTGGCCGACACGGCAGGTCAGTCAGTATGAGGGGGGAGGGAGGGGGTGAGGGGAGTCACAGGCCCATGGGCGACACGGCAGGTCAGTCAGTATGAGGTGGGGGAGGGGGGGGGGCGGAGGTGAGTCACAGGCCCGTGGCCGACACGGCGGGTCAGTCAGTATGAGGGGGGGGGGGGGAGTCACAGGCCCGTGGCCGACACGGCAGGTCAGTCAGTATGAGGTATACTGAGGTGGGGGAGGGTGGGGGTGGGGGTTCTGATGAGAGTCACGCGCTCAATATTGAATACAAATTGAGGTGCCTGAGACAGTGACTGCCGTCGCAAGTTGTTAGCGTGCTGGGGGGCCCCTGAATACATGCATTAATAATAACCTCACGAACATGACTTACTAATGGTTTTTGTCACAGGCGGCGCGTTTTCTGCATAGAACATGCAGAGTGTATCGTATTTCAACCCACAGTTGTTGGTACCACTGGGTACCCGCCGATTATAATTCGGGGACTGAAAGCGTTGGGCTTTAGAATCGTTGATTTGACGCATGAACAATAATATTATTGTGTGAAGCATGGTACTCATGATGGAGTACCCACTGTGACAGCCGGCTGGCCATCACCACCTCGCCGACCAAGGGAGCTTTAAAGGCGTGGACGCTGTAACGCATGTTATATGGTATATGCATATATATAGCGGCTGCATGCCCGAGGGAGAACGTTACGAGATATCAGATGCATCTGTGACATAACATAGTATGGCGGTTATGAATATGAAGTGGTTCGGTCTATATAATAATAATGACAGCCACTTTATGTCTACAATTACAAGTAATTTTATTGTTCCGGGTTAGTTGCAAGACAGGCCACTGCGAGACCCCGGGGAGGAGTGGGGTGGGGGAGAGGGGGTGGGGTATCACGCGGGGGTTGGGGGGGGGGGGTGCTCCCCTGGGGTTCGACACGGCCTTGACTTCTCGGGTCTTGGGGTCACGCACCCTGAACTCAGCCGTTATGATGTTTGCACCCGTGCGTGTCTGGATTTCGGGGCGGATGACGGCGTAGCGTGAGCGACACTTGGACGCATTCTGGTTTAGACAGTTCTCATTGGTCACATAGCCATCCAATCACTGACGATAACTCTACAGCTCGCTTATATATATATAGATTACAGATGACAGTCACAGAAGAAAAAGTCGGTTTAGGTCTGTGCTACACTTATATGTATACAAACTACCCACCTTTGCCTCTACGCATACAAACTAAGCCCCTTTGCCTACATGTATACAAACTACCCCCTTTGCCTACATGTATACAAACTACCCCCCTTTGCCTACATGTATACAAACTACCCCCTTTGCCTACATGTATACAAACTACCCCCCTTTGCCTACATGTATACAAACTACCCCCTTTGCCTACATGTATACAAACTACCCCCCTTTGCCTCTGTGTATACAAACTACCCCCCTTTGCCTATACATATACAAACTAAAACCCCTTTGCCTATAAGTATACAAACTACCGCCCTTTGCCTATACGCATACAAACTAAAACCCCTTTGCCTATAAGTATACAAACTACCGCCCTTTGCCTATACGCATACAAACTACCCCCCTTTGCCTATACGCATACAAACTAAAACCCCTTTGCCTATATGTATACAAACTAGCCCCCTTTGCCTACATGTATACAAACTAACCCATTTTGCCTATACGTAAATGATGCTCTTAATATACGCGTCGGGTGAACACACAACTACGAACCGATAGGTTGATGCTCGGGCTTCGTCACGTGGTCCCTCGTCAGCGTTCTCTGTTCATAGCCCAAAGGCTCCGCGAGAATCGAACTAACAGGATTACGGGATTTAGCCTCTACTTCGAGAAAAAAAGGGCTTTCTGCATAATTGGCCTACAAGTGGGTGCCATGTCCTGTAATGGTGAGGCAAACAGTGGTTGTTGGCGGGAGGTCACGTGGTCCCCGATCCATGTTTGTCCGCCGCAGACTTCCATTAACGCCACTTTACGGCAGACAATGGAACTACGGGGATTTAATTTATATTGCAAGCTCAGCTGCTGCATAGCCTTGATGGAAGAAAGGTGATTGAGTAGGTGTAGAGAAGGCCAGCCCTCAGGGCGAGTGAAAGGGGTTGGCCGGGGGGAGGGGGTGTAAGGCGGAGGCTGGGCGGTTAGAGGGTCGTCCAGGAGACCAATTGGTCGTCAGGGCGGCCAAAGCGTAGTCAGGGCGCATGACGTAGCCATAGCGACCGGGGGGAGTCAGAGGAGACGGTATTTGGTCTGGTTTAGTGTGCCACCAGGGCCAGGTCTACACTGTGACAGTTGTTGGTCTGGTTTAGTGTACCACCAGGGCCAGGTCTACACTGTGACAGTTGTTGGTCTGGTTTAGTGTACCACCAGGGCCAGGTCTACACTGTGACAGTTGTTGGTCTGGTTTAGTGTGCCACCAGGGCCAGGTCTACACTGTGACAGTCGTTGGTCTGGTTTAGTGTACTACCAGGGCCAGGTCTACACTGTGACAGTCGTTGGTCTGGTTTAGTGAGCCACCAGGGCCAGGTCTACACTGTGACAGTCGTTGGTCTGGTTTAGTGTACTACCAGGGCCAGGTCTACACTGTGACAGTCGTTGGTCTGGTTTAGTGTGCCACCAGGGCCAGGTCTACACTGTGACAGTTGTTGGTCTGGTTTAGTGTACTACCAGGGCCAGGTCTACACTGTGACAGTCGTTGGTCTGGTTTAGTGTACTACCAGGGCCAGGTCTACACTGTGACAGTCGTTGGTCTGGTTTAGTGTGCCACCAGGGCCAGGTCTACACTGTGACAGTCGTTGGTCTGGTTTAGTGTACTACCAGGGCCAGGTCTACACTGTGACAGTCGTTGGTCTGGTTTAGTGTGCCACCAGGGCCAGGTCTACACTGTGACAGTTGTTGGTCTGGTTTAGTGTGCCACCAGGGCCAGGTCTACACTGTGACAGTCGTTGGTCTGGTTTAGTGTACTACCAGGGCCAGGTCTACACTGTGACAGTCGTTGGTCTGGTTTAGTGAGCCACCAGGGCCAGGTCTACACTGTGACAGTCGTTGGTCTGGTTTAGTGTACTACCAGGGCCAGGTCTACACTGTGACAGTCGTTGGTCTGGTTTAGTGTGCCACCAGGGCCAGGTCTACACTGTGACAGTTGTTGGTCTGGTTTAGTGTACTACCAGGGCCAGGTCTACACTGTGACAGTCGTTGGTCTGGTTTAGTGTACTACCAGGGCCAGGTCTACACTGTGACAGTTGTTGGTCTGGTTTAGTGTACTACCAGGGCCAGGTCTACACTGTGACAGTTGTTGGTCTGGTTTAGTGTACTACCAGGGCCAGGTCTACACTGTGACAGTCGTTGGTCTGGTTTAGTGAGCCACCAGGGCCAGGTCTACACTGTGACAGTCGTTGGTCTGGTTTAGTGTACTACCAGGGCCAGGTCTACACTGTGACAGTCGTTGGTCTGGTTTAGTGAGCCACCAGGGCCAGGTCTACACTGTGACAGTTGTTGGTCTGGTTTAGTGTACTACCAGGGCCAGGTCTACACTGTGACAGTCGTTGGTCTGGTTTAGTGTGCCACCAGGGCCAGGTCTACACTGTGACAGTTGTTGGTCTGGTTTAGTGTACCACCAGGGCCAGGTCTACACTGTGACAGTTGTTGGTCTGGTTTAGTGTGCCACCAGGGCCAGGTCTACACCGTGACAGTCGTTGGTCTGGTTTAGTGTACCACCAGGGCCAGGTCTACACTGTGACAGTTGTTGGTCTGGTTTAGTATACAACCAGGGCCAGGTCTACACTGTGACAGTCGTTGGTCTGGTTTAGTGTACTACCAGGGCCAGGTCTACACTGTGACAGTCGTTGGTCTGGTTTAGTGAGCCACCAGGGCCAGGTCTACACTGTGACAGTCGTTGGTCTGGTTTAGTGTGCCACCAGGGCCAGGTCTACACTGTGACAGTCGTTGGTCTGGTTTAGTGTACTACCAGGGCCAGGTCTACACTGTGACAGTCGTTGGTCTGGTTTAGTGAGCCACCAGGGCCAGGTCTACACTGTGACAGTCGTTGGTCTGGTTTAGTGTGCCACCAGGGCCAGATCTACACTGTGACAGTCGTTGGTCTGGTTTAGTGTGCCACCAGGGCCAGGTCTACACTGTGACAGTTGTTGGCCTGGTTTAGTGTACCACCAGGGCCAGGTCTACACTGCGACAGTAGTTGGTCTGGTTTAGTGTACCACCAGATCCAGGTCTACACTGTGACAGTTGTTGGCCTGGTTTAGTGTACCACCAGGGCCAGGTCTACACTGTGACAGTAGTTGGTCTGGTTTAGTGTACCACCAGGGCCAGGTCTACACGGTGACAGTTGTTGCCCTGTTTTAGTGTACAACCAGGGCCAGGTCTACACTGTGACAGTTGTTGCCCTGGTTTAGTGTACCACCAGGGCCAGGTCTACACTGTGACAGTCGTTGGTCTGGTTTAATCTGCCTCCAGGGCCAGGTCTACACTGTGACAGTTGTTGGCCTGGTTTAGTGTACCACCAGGGCCAGGTCTACTCTGTGACAGTTGTTGGTCTGGTTTAGTGTCCCACCCGGGCCAGGTCTGACAGTGTGACAGTTGTTGGTCTGGTTTAGTGTGCCACCAGGGCCAGGTCTACACTGTGACAGTTGTTGGCCTGGTTTAGTGTACCACCAGGGCAAGGTCTACACTGTGACAGTTGTTGGTCTGGCTTAGTGTGCCACCAGGGCCAGGTCTACACTGTGACAGTCGTTGGTCTGGTTTAGTGTGCCACCAGGGCCAGGTCTACACTGTGACAGTTGTTGGTCTGGTTTAGTGTACCACCAGGGCCAGGTCTACACTGTGACAGTTGTTGGTCTGGTTTAGTGTGCCACCAGGGCCAGGTCTAACACTGTGACAGTTGTTGGCCTGGTTTAGTGTGCCACCAGGGCCAGATCTACACTATGACAGTCGTTGGTCTGGTTTAGTGTGGCACCAGGGCCAGGTCTAACACTGTGACAGTTGTTGGCCTGGTTTAGTGTGCCACCAGGGCCAGGTCTACACTGTGACAGTCGTTGGTCTGGTTTAGTGTGCTACCAGGGCCAGGTCTACACTGTGACAGTCGTTGGTCTGGTTTAGTGTGCTACCAGGGCCAGGTCTACACTGTGACAGTCGTTGGTCTGGTTTAGTGTACCACCAGGGCCAGGTCTACACTGTGACAGTCGTTGGTCTGGTTTAGTGTGCCACCAGGGCCAGGTCTAACACTGTGACAGTCGTTGGCCTGGTTTAGTGTGCCACCAGGGCCAGGTCTACACTGTGACAGTTGTTGGCCTGGTTTAGTGTGCCACCAGGGCCAGGTCTACACTGTGACAGTCGTTGGTCTGGTTTAGTGTGCCACCAGGGCCAGGTCTACACTGTGACAGTTGTTGGCCTGGTTGAGTGTTCCACCAGGGCCAGGTCTACACTGTGACAGTCGTTGGTCTGGTTTAGTGTGCTACCAGGGCCTGGTCCACGCAACGACAGTCTCTATCTTGCAATCGTCCTGAAATACGTCACTGCACTTTAACCTCTGGGGACATCTCTCATGATGCTTTGGCCGCGCTTCATAAGCTGCCCGAGAGGGTCACTCGTTGACCCTGAGTCGCGCCGCGAGCTCCACCCCTGTTTCATCCCCCGACGCCTGGCCTCGCTCTACCTGGTCCGCCAGAAACTGTTTTACGACCTGCTTAGGGAAGCAGAACATCCGTGGTGACTGTCCGCCATGCCAGGAGCTTGGCGCCGACGCGGCCGAGGGAGGGGCGCTGTGTTGGGCTTACATGCAGCTATTGAGTCTCCCACCCCACCCTCACCACCTGGCACCGATATATTGTTACATTACGCGTTAGCATCACTTGATGTTTACATGCCATTGCTCTTCATTTGATAACGTTCAAGCGGCCTGCGACATTGCTCTTCATTTGGCAACGTTCAAGCGGCCTGTGACATTGCTCTTCATTTGGCAACGTTCAAGCGGCCTGCGACGTTGCTCCTCATTTGGCAACGTTCAAGCGGCCTGCGACATTGCTCTTCATTTGGCAACGTTCAAGCGGCCTGCAACATTGCTCTTCATTTGGCAACGTTCAAGCGGCCTGCGACATTGCTCTTCATTTGGCAACGTTCAAGCGGCCTGCGACATTGCTCCTCATTTGGTCGCGCTCAGGCGCCCTGAGACTGTTCTTCTCTGACATTGGTACCAGTCTGTCCGACCATACCGCAGACTAGGTGGCGCTGCGTACAGGCTGGCTCGCGAGTGTAGCAGTCAGGAAAATACAGAACAAAATACAGAATATTCCATATGGCTAATAGCGGAATACGTTTTTCTTGAGCCAAGTTATTACAGTTTCCAGATATCACTATGCAATGCATGGACGATTATAGAAGCCAGTCTGTAATTTGCCACGATTCGGACGAAACAACCAGGCCAGGAATTTACGAGCAATAACACAAGGGATACTGGCGTTGTTCACGACTCGTCGAAAAGAGCCAGGTTATGAAATCTGTCAGATATCACTACCCCATGTATGAATGAAAATGGAAGACAACGTGGCATTTTACACGATTCGTACGAAACTAAACAGTCGTGAGACTTGCCACGAGCGACAATGGACCTCTATTGATGCAGAATCTTTACGAGGGGAGCATTTCCAGCATTCTGTGATGAATTACCAAGCGGATTTTGTGTATTTGGTGCCTGTCTGCACCAGACAATATCTTCTCGTCGCACCAATGCAATACTGTTACCTCATAACTTGGAACCGCAATTCATCAAGTAACCACGAAATGGCTCACTAGGTGGCGGCATTATCTATTGGTCTATATTTGGTGCCGTTACCAGTGGCATATTGTTGGACGGGCCGCTTCCGGTCCCATGTATGGCCTTGTGGGGGTAGTCGTTGACAATGCTCCGTGTGGTGCCGCCACATTGTTTGCGTCATGCCATCACTAGAACCACTAGGCCAAGCAGAGTCGGTGTGGCGAGTGGTGGCTGTGGTGGCTGTGGTGGCGGCGATCTCACAACGCAAAATGGGCCGAGGGGGGGGGGGGGGGCGAGGGGGGCGAGGGGGGTAAAACTATGTATGTATATGTAGATTGCGTATAACTGCGAGAGAACACCCCTGCATTCTTGTTGCGAATGGCAAAACCAAAGAAAAGCAAAGCTGACGAAAATAACTGCTCTGGCCACCTGAGAGCCAAACGGCACATGAATCGGTGGTTCGAGCCCGCTGTGGCAATATCTGTGTGGTCGCAGGATAGATAAAGATCCCATGTCCTTCTTTGCAAAGAGTAGGGGGTTACCTCCAGGGACATTGCTCCATTCTCCCTTCCTTCTCCCATTGACGCCATATGATCAAAAGAGGTTCAAGCAGCCTGAATATACAACCAACTGACGAAAATAACAGCAGGTAATAACAGTGAGTGATCGCAACGTTAACTGCTAAATTTGAGGTTCTAATGTTAGTTTCTGCGTAATCTCGAATCGTCAGAAATAGTGTAGGACTAGCGATGGATGGGGGGGGGCAGCGATGGGGGGGAAACACCGATTGGGGGGGCATCGATGCGGGGGGGCAGCGATGGGGGGGGGCAGCAAGGGGGAAGGCAGCGATGGGGGGACAGCGATGGGGAGGGGGGCAGCGATGGGGAGGGGGGCAGCGATGGGGGGCAGCGATGGGGAGTGGGGCAGCGATGGGGGGGAAACACCGATTGGGGGGGGGCAGCGATGGGGAGAGGGGCAGCGATGGGGGGGAAGGAGCGATTGGGGGGCATCGATGGGGCGGAGGCAGCGAGGGGGGGGGGGGAGCGATGGGAGGGAGGGCAGCGATGGGGGGGGGGCAGCGATGTTCGTCTCGAACGCCTCTGGCACCCAGCATTCGTCCACCCTTCCGTCCATCCGTCCTTGTGGCCTGTCACGAGCTTGCCGTGTCGGCCCAGGTCGAGAGGTGGTTCGGCCCCGAAAGAAATCAGTCATGTATTTATTCAATTGAGCGAACATCTGACGCGGGCCATTGGGGAATACTTGGCGTAGATAGTCGCGGTCCGCCGCTGACCCAATAAAGTAAGAGGGATGTCCCGGGCTAGGAAAGGCCCACCACCAACAGGACGCTCATTGAATTAGGCGGTGGATACGTGTGTAGTTGGTGGGCGGGGCTGTGTGGATATCGCTGGGGTGGAGTCGGCGGGGCTGTATGGATATCGCTGGGGTGGAGTCGGCGGGGCTGTATGAATATCACTGGGGTGGAGTCGGCGGGGCTGTATGGATATCGCTGGGGTGGAGTCGGCGGGGCTGTATGGAAATCGCTGGGGTGGAGTCGGCGGGGCTGTATGGATATCGCTGGGGTGGAGTCGGCGGGGCTGTATGGATATCGCTGGGGTGGAGCCGGCGGGGCTGTATGGAAATCGCTGGGGTGGAGTCGGCGGGGCTGTATGGATATCGCTGGGGTGGAGTCGGCGGGGCTGTATGGATATCGCTGGGGTGGGGTGGAGTCGGCGGGGCTGTATGGATATCGCTGGGGTGGGGTGGAGTCGGCGGGGCTGTATGGATATCGCTGGGGTGGGGTGGAGTCGGCGGGGCTGTATGGATATCGCTGGGGTGGGGTGGAGTCGGTGGGGCTGTATGGATATCGCTGGGGTGGAGTCGGCGGGGCTGTATGGATATCGCTGGGGTGGGGTGGAGTCGGCGGAGCTGTATGGATATCGCTGGGGTGGGGTCGGTGGGGCTGTATGGATATCGCTGGTGTGGAATCGGCGGGGCTGTGTGAATATCGCTGGTGTGGAGTCGGCGGGGCTGTGTGAATATCGCTGGGGTGGAGTCGGCGGGGCTGTATGGATATCGCTGGGGTGGGGTGGAGTCGGCGGGGCTGTATGGATATCGCTGGGGTGGAGTGGAGTCGGCGGGGCTGTATGGATATCGCTGGGGTGGAGTCGGCGGGGCTGTATGGATATCGCTGGGGTGGAGTCGGCGGGGCTGTATGGTTATCGCTGGGGTGGGGTCGGCGGGGCTGTATGGATATCGCTGGGGTGGAGTCGGCGGGGCTGTATGGATATCGCTGGGGTGGAGTGGAGTCGGCGGGGCTGTATGGATATCGCTGTGGTGGGGTGGAGTCGGCGGGGCTGTATGGATATCGCTGGGGTGGAGTCGGCGGGGCTGTTTGGATATCGCTGTGGTGGGGTGGAGTCGGCGGGGCTGTATGGATATCGCTGTGGTGGGGTGGAGTCGGCGGGGCTGTATGGATATCGCTGGGGTGGGGTCGGTGGGGCTGTATGGATATCGCTGGGGTGGATTCGGCGGGGCTGTATGGATATCGCTGGGGTGGAGTCGGCGGGGATGTATGGATATCGCTGGGGTGGAGTCGGCGGGGCTGTATGGTTATCGCTGGGGTGGGGTCGGTGGGGCTGTATGGATATCGCTGGGGTGGAGTCGGCGGGGCTGTATGGATATCGCTGGGGTGGAGTCGGCGGGGCTGTGTGAATATCGCTGGGGTGGAGTCGGCGGGGCTGTATGGATATCGCTGGGGTGGGGTGGAGTCGGCGGGGCTGTATGGATATCGCTGGGGTGGAGTGGAGTCGGCGGGGCTGTATGGATATCGCTTGGGTGGAGTCGGTGGGGCTGTATGGATATCGCTGGGGTGGAGTCGGCGGGGCTGTATGGATATCGCTGGGGTGGAGTCGGTGGGGCTGCATGGATATCGCTTGGGTGGAGTCGGTGGGGCTGTATGGATATCGCTGGGGTGGAGTCGGCGGGGCTGTGTGAATATCGCTGGGGTGGAGTCGGCGGGGCTGTATGGATATCGCTGGGGTGGGGTGGAGTCGGCGGGGCTGTATGGATATCGCTGGGGTGGAGTGGAGTCGGCGGGGCTGTATGGATATCGCTGGAGTGGAGTCGGCGGGGCTGTATGGATATCGCTGGGGTGGAGTCGGCGGGGCTGTATGGTTATCGCTGGGGTGGGGTCGGCGGGGCTGTATGGATATCGCTGGGGTGGAGTCGGCGGGGCTGTATGGATATCGCTGGGGTGGAGTCGGCGGGGCTGTGTGAATATCGCTGGGGTGGAGTCGGCGGGGCTGTATGGATATCGCTGGGGTGGGGTGGAGTCGGCGGGGCTGTATGGATATCGCTGGGGTGGAGTGGAGTCGGCGGGGCTGTATGGATATCGCTTGGGTGGAGTCGGTAGGGCTGTATGGATATCGCTGGGGTGGAGTCGGCGGGGCTGTATGGATATCGCTGGGGTGGAGTCGGTGGGGCTGTATGGATATTGCTTGGGTGGAGTCGGTGGGGCTGTATGGATATCGCTGGGGTGGAGTCGGCGGGGCTGTATGGATATCGCTGGGGTGGAGTCGGCGGGGCTGTATGGATATCGCTGGGGTGGAGTGGAGTCGGCGGGGCTGTATGGATATCGCTTGGGTGGAGTCGGTGGGGCTGTATGGATATCGCTTGGGTGGAGTCGGTGGGGCTGTATGGATATCGCTGGGGTGGAGTCGGCGGGGCTGTATGGATATCGCTGGGGTGGAGTCGGCGGGGCTGTATGGACATTGCTGGGGTGGGGTGGAGTCGGTGGGGCTGTATGGAGATCGTTAGGGTGGAGTCGGCGGGGCTGTATGGATATCGCTGGGGTGGAGTCGGCGACTCGTCTGTTATGTATACGAACCTCTCTTGGGACAGGCTTCATCGGAACTGTCACTTTTACTTGTCCGGGACATGTGTGTGTGGGTGGGTGCCCTCACTATTGCCGTTGTTTTTGAACTTCTCCTCAATTCAAGTCAATGGGCGCGCAGTCGTTTTCTTTTGAACGGTTGTGCCCACCCCCCTACCCCACCCCCCCCCCTCCCCTGCCCATGCCGGCTGGCCAGAAGCGTGAGATATATTGCAGGAATAAGCTATATCTAGGGAGGCAAGATATGTCCATAAACAACGAGCAAGTATTGTTTAATTATTACGATATCTATACTAAAAAAATGAAGCTGTCTGTCCCACTATGCGGCGGCATGCAAGAGCCCATTGGCTCCAGCAGCCGCCACCAGCAGCCGCCTTGAACCTATTAATATCCAGCCGCCGCTCTTAGATGTGTCAAAGCTATCGCATGTGTCAACACAACCGCTGGGTGCTTATCACCTTATCCCGCGGCATCGGCGGGCTACCTGGCTTGGTGCCAACAGTAATAATATTTCTCCCAACGCCTTATCACCCGAACCGTGATCAAAACAAACAAATCCCGTACTGTCTCGCGTCCACAACTTCCCATTAGTAGCAAGATAACGAACTCTGTCCGGGGGAGCTTGCTTATAATACGCTTCTCTTAGCATCAGTCACAGCAGTATCCAATTTTACTACACGTCAATTCTATAGATCCAACCAGGACGTCAGGCAGATGTTATCCACTGAAGTTAGTAGTACTACGTTAAATGACGAACAACGGACGGGAAACAGTCCCTTTTTTTACTCAATCAATGTGTGAGCTTGGGCCTCAGTGTTACTGGACTGATATTCGTTTATTAGCGTGCTTTTGCCGCAATTTGAGCATTCTGTACTGGATGCACAATTATTGCACAGGTTGAAAGTGTTTAAATATCCTTAAAGTTACTATTTCAACAAATTTTGCGGCGGGGGTGTTCCGTCAGATTACGTGAGGCGCCGCGGCTGTTGGAACAGCTGTAAACACTGTATAACACTCTGCCTCAAGGAGGCGCTGCCAGTCGCGAATCCTGGCCAATAACGTCTAGTATATATATGGTTGGTACCAGTGACTTCCGGAAAGTTAGTCGTTGGCGCTCGCCCTGGCGGAGATTACTTCATGCGTGTTACGTCACCAGCACATCAACGTCACTGTACACACGTTTTTTCTCCGCCAGATTTGGATCACAATGAATGTTTACTTTTTGTTGTAATAGTAACTTTAACATTTATGTCCCGTTATTCCGTAGCCCCCGGTCTCAATTTATGTCAATATAATTATCGATGTGCTAGACGTCGGCTAGTATGTAATATATGTCATTGACAGGGTCTCTCACCGACAGGGTATGTCAGTCAGAGGGTCTATCACCGACAGGGTCTATCATCGACAGGGTCTATAACCGACAGGGTCTATCACCGACAGGGTCTATCACCGACAAGGTCTATCACCGACAGGGTCTATCACCGACAAGGTCTATCACCGACAGGGTCTATAACCGACAGGGTCTATCACCGACAAGGTCTATCAGCGACAGGGTCTATCACCGACAAGGTCTATCACCGACAGGGTCTATCATCGACAGGGTCTATCATCGACTGGGTCTATCACCGACAGGGTCTATCACCGACAAGGTCTATCACCGACAGGGTCTATCACCGACAAGGTCCATCACCGACAGGGTCTATCACCGACAAGGTCTATCATCGACATGGTCTATCACCATCGACATGGTCTATCATCGACAGGGTCTCTCATTTAAATAAGGAATTTATTATAATGAAAGGCCATCGGCCCATGGTACATATAATAAAGCATCTTCAACAACCTCATTATCTTAAGACAGGCAATAGTTGCAGAAGGCGGAGACTTCTGTGAGTTTGCCCTCTCATCCTTTCAATACGACAGGGTTCCTCGTGACATTGTGATACGCCCTCTCGACAGACCCCGGCTTGTTTTCCGCCCTTCCCGCCGCGACCACCAAACGACCCACGTGACCCTCCCGCGTCCCCCAAACAACGCTCACCTGGAGCGCTAAACGGAATACAAGAGGCTGAGGAATCCCGACGCCTCCATCAGCCCCCCCCCCCCCCCGCCTCTCCCTGCCCCCCTCACCCGCCCCCCTCCTCTTCGAGTACAATGTAAGGCCCACAGAACTGTATTTGTGGTGTTAACAGCTCGGGCGTTGCGGTCCGACCCTGACATGTGGTGATGTACACGGATAGATGGATCATCCCCTGTATGTAGGATGATGTCTACAGGTGCCAGATGCCCTTTATGTACCATGTCTACAGGTGCTAGAGCGCGGCGGTTACCGATACTAGCGAGAAATCGAGGTCGGCCCACCACCACCCTATGGCCTCCCACCCGCGGTGCAGGCATTCCCACGCCGCTCAAGCCGTCCCGTTCCATCGCCATCAGCACGGCTCACAAATACCGGGCACAAAGGTCACTCGGATAACCATCGACTTCCATATCGTGTTGCAGGAAACTTAATGCTTGGCTCATATCTGACTGTTAGGTACTGTTAGAATTGTATATATGATAAAATAGAAAAAAAAGAAGGTCATGCTGTATATAACTTCGGTGTTGAAAAGTTGATGATAAATATTGACACAAGTGCTATGGATCGACAATCATAATATGACTATACAGTTGATCAGAGTAGTTGAATGGGCACAGCTGCCACAGCGCACTGGTACCTTTCCATGAAAACACCAGGCGGCAGACGACATTACAGTTATGGGAGTCCTGCCTAAAGCGTTCAATTGCTTCCACACAGATGATTAAAGTTGCATATCGAGCTCTTTCACGCCAAAACTAAAGAGGTCAAAATACAAATAAGAATCAGTCCTTGAATCATTCAAGATTTCTTTTGTCTATAATCCACGCCGTCTGGCCATTCCTCAGAAAGGAGGGCGTTGAAGGTCATGAACGTCCTTTCACCGAGACTATCAGAAGCTGATTGCGTTATGACCTTGGTTAAAGGTTCGAGCGTTCTAACCCATTGAGCTACCGGGCCGGCCCCCGGGGCTGAGGGCGCCATAGGTAAGATTGGCGTGGATGATTATAACAAGTTAGTTGGTCAAAATAATTTTGTCACCTGAAAGCAAAACCTGCTCTCAAAGTCGCGCCTCGAATACTTTACAGTTGAATCATATACATGGTGTACTGTGACCTCCTCCCATCTCTTTATGTCCATGGTGTACTGCGGCCTCCTCCCCTCTCTTTATGTCCATGGTGTACTGCGGCCTCCTCCCCTCACTTTATGTCCATGGTGTACTGCGGCCTCCTCCCCTCTCTTTATGTCCATGGTGTACTGCGGCCTCCTCCCCTCTCTTTATGTCCATGGTGTACTGCGGCCTCCCCCACTCTCTTTATGTACATGGTGTACTGCGGCCTCCTCCACTCTCGTTATGTCCATGGTGTACTGCGGCCTCCTCCACTCTCTTTATGTCCATGGTGTACTGTGACCTCCTCCCATCTCTTTATGTCCATGGTGTACTGCGGCCTCCTCCCCTCTCTTTATGTCCATGGTGTACTGCGGCCTCCTCCCCTCTCGTTATGTCTATGGTGTACTGTGACCTCCTCCCCTCTCTCTATGTCCATGGTGTACTGTGACCTCCTCCCCTCTCTTTATGTCCATGGTGTACTGCGGCCTCCTCCCCTCTCTTTATGTCCATGGTGTACTGCGGCCTCCTCCCCTCTCTTTATGTCCATGGTGTACTGCGGCCTCCTCCCCTCTCTTTATGTCCATGGTGTACTGTGACCTCCCCCCCTCTCTTTATGTCCATGGTGTACTGCGGCCTCCTCCCCTCTCGTTATGTCTATGGTGTACTGTGACCTCCTCCCCTCTCTCTATGTCCATGGTGTACTGTGACCTCCTCCCCTCTCTTTATGTCCATGGTGTACTGCGGCCTCCTCCCCTCTCTTTATGTCCATAGTGTACTGCGGCCTCCTCCCCTCTCTTTATGTCCATGGTGTACTGCGGCCTCCTCCCCTCTCTTTATGTCCATGGTGTACTGTGACCTCCTCCCCTCTCTTTATGTCCATGGTGTACTGTGACCTCCCCCCCTCTCTTTATGTCCATGGTGTACTGCGGCCTTCTCCCCTCTCTTTATGTCCATGGTGTACTGCGGCCTCCCCTCTCTTTATGTCCATGGTGTACTGCGGCCCCCTCCCCTCTCTTTATGTCCATGGTGCACTGCGGCCTCCTCCCCTCTCTTTATGTCCATGGTGTACTGCGGCCTCCTCCCCTCTCTTTATGTCCATGGTGTACTGCGGCCTCATCCCCTCTCTTTATGTCCATGGTGTACTGCGGCCTCCTCCCCTCTCTTTATGTCCATGGTGTACTGCGGCCTCATCCCCTCTCTTTATGTCCATGGTGTACTGCGGCCTCCTCCCCTCTCTTTATGTCCATGGTGTACTGTGACCTCCTCCCCTCTCTTTATGTCCATGGTGTACTGCGGCCTCCTCCCCTCTCTTTATGTCCATGGTGTACTGTGACCTCCTCCCGTCTCTTTATGTCCATGGTGTACTGCGGCCTCCTCCCCTCTCTTTATGTCCATGGTGTACTGCGGCCTTCTCCCCTCTCTTTATGTCCATGGTGTACTGCGCCCTCCTCCCCTCTCTTTATGTCCATGGTGTACTGCGGCCTCCTCCCCTCTCTCTATGTCCATGGTGTACTGCGGCCTCCTCCCCTCTCTTTATGTCTATGGTGTACTGCGGCCTCCTTCCCTCTCTTTATGTCCATGGTGTACTGCGGCCTCCTCCCCTCTCTTTATGTCCATGGTGTATTGCGGCCTCCTCCCCTCTCTTTATGTCCATGGTGTACTGCGGCCTCCTCCCCTCTCTTTATGTCCATGGTGTACTGCGGCCTCCTCCCCTCTCTTTATGTCCATGGTGTACTGCGGCCTCCTCCCCTCTCTTTATGTCCATGGTGTACTGCGGCCTCCTCCCCTCTCTTTATGTCCATGGTGTACTGCGGCCTCCCCTCCCTTTATGTCCATGGTGTACTGTGACCTCCTCCCCTCTCTTTATGTCTATGGTGTACTGCGGCCTCCTCCCCTCTCTTTCTGTCCATGGTGTACTGCGGCCTCCTCCCCTCTCTTTATGTCCATGGTGTACTGCGGCCTCCTCCCCTCTCTTTATGCCCATGGTGTACTGTGACCTCCTCCCCTCTCTTTATGTCCATGGTGTACTGTGACCTCCTCCCCTCTCTTTATGTCCATGGTGCACTGTGACCTCCTCCCCTCTCTTTATGTCCATGGTGTACTGTGACCTCCTCCCCTCTCTTTATGTCCATGGTGTACTGCGGCCTCCTCCCCTCTCTTTATGTCCATAGTGTACTGCGGCCTCCTCCCCTCTCTTTATGTCCATGGTGTACTGCGGCCTCCTCCCCTCTCTTTATGTCCATGGTGTACTGCGGCCTCCTCCCCTCTCTTAATGTCCATGGTGTACTGCGGCCTCCTCCCCTCTCTTTATGTCCATGGTGTACTGCGGCCTCCTCCCCTCTCTTTATGTCCATGGTGTACTGCGGCCTCCTCCCCTCTCTTTATGTCCATGGTGTACTGCGGCCTCCCCTCTCTTTATGTCCATGGTGTACTGTGACCTCCTCCCCTCTCTTTATGTCTATGGTGTACTGCGGCCTCCTCCCCTCTCTTTATGTCCATGGTGTACTGCGGCCTCCTCCCCTCTCTTTATGTCCATGGTGTACTGCGGTCTCCTCCCCTCTCTTTATGCCCATGGTGTACTGTGACCTCCTCCCCTCTCTTTATGTCCATGGTGTACTGTCACCTCCTCCCCTCTCTTTATGTCCATGGTGCACTGTGACCTCCTCCCCTCTCTTTATCTCCATGGTGTACTGTGACCTCCTCCCCTCTCTTTATGTCCATGGTGTACTGCGGCCTCCTCCCCTCTCTTTATGTCCATAGTGTACTGCGGCCTCCTCCCCTCTCTTTATGTCCATGGTGTACTGCGGCCTCCTCCCCTCTCTTTATGTCCACGGTGTACTGCGGCCTCCTCCCCTCTCTTTATGTCCATGGTGTACTGCGGCCTCCCCTCTCTTTATGTCCATGGTGTACTGCGGCCTCCTCCCCTCTCTTTATGTCCATGTTGTACTGCGGCCTCCTCCCCTCTCTTTATGTCCATGGTGTACTGCGGCCTCCTCCCCTCTCTTTATGTCCATGCTGTACTGCGGCCTACTCCCCTCTCTTTATGTCCATGGTGTACTGCGGCCTCCTCCCCTCTCTTTATGTTCATGGTTTACTGCGGCCTCCTCCCCTCTCTTTATGTCCATGGTGTACTGCGGCCTCCTCCCCTCTCTTTATGTCCACGGTGTACTGCGGCCTCCTCCCCTCTCTTTATGTCCATGGTGTACTGCGGCCTCCCCTCTCTTTATGTCCATGGTGTACTGCGGCCTCCTCCCCTCTCTTTATGTCCATGGTGTACTGCGGCCTCCTCCCCACTCTTTATGTCCATGGTGTACTGTGACCTCCTCCCCTCTCTTTATGTCCATGTTGTACTGCGGCCTCCTCCCCTCTCTTTATGTCCATGGTGTACTGCGGCCTCCTCCCCTCTCTTTATGTCCATGCTGTACTGCGGCCTCCTCCCCTCTCTTTATGTCCATGGTGTGCTGCGGCCTCCTCCCCTCTCTTTATGTCCATGGTGTACTGTGACCTCCTCCCCTCTCTTTATGTCCATGGTGTACTGCGGCCTCCTCCCCTCTCTTTATGTCCATGGTGTACTGTGACCTCCTCCCGTCTCGTTATGTCCATGGTGTACTGCGGCCTCCTCCCCTCTCTTTATGTCCATGGTGTACTGCGGCCTCCTCCCCTCTCTTTATGTCCATGGTGTACTGCGGCCTCCTCCCCTCTCTTTATGTCCATGGTGTACTGTGACCTCCTCCCCTCTCTTTATGTCCATGGTGTACTGCGGCCTCCTCCCCCCTCTTTATGTCCATGGTGTACTGCGGCCTCCTCCCCTCTCTTTATGTCCATGGTGTACTGCGGCCTCCTCCCCTCTCTTTATGTCCATGGTGTACTGCGGCCTCCTCCCCTCTCTTTATGTCCATGGTGTACTGCGGCCTCCTCCCCTCTCTTTATGTCCATGGTGTACTGCGGCCTCCCCTCTCTTTATGTCCATGGTGTACTGCGGCCTCCTCCCCTCTCTTTATGTCCATGGTGTACTGCGGCCTCCCCTCTCTTTATGTCCATGGTGTACTGTGACCTCCTCCCCTCTCTTTATGTCCATGGTGTACTGCGGCCTCCTCCCCTCTCTTTATGTCCATGGTGTACTGCGGCCTCCTCCCCTCTCTTTATGTCCATGGTGTACTGCGGCCTCCTCCCCTCTCTTTATGTCCATAGTGTACTGCGGCCTCGTCGCCTCTATTTATGCCTATGGTGTACTGCGGTCTCCTCCCCTTTCTTGATGTCCATAGCATCCTCATCCGCCTGGCTTTATGACTATGAATTGTGTCTTGCCTTCATCCGAAGCACCTTTAGGTGATGCTTCATTCGCCAGGTGGCGCTGACAGATACTCGCCCGCCCGCTCGCGCTGGTAATGGTGACGTATCCCCTAGCGAACGATCGCTTCATGCGTCCCTCTAATCCCTCATTGTCGCCCAGTTCATCTTATCGCCTGTCGCGCTTGGAAGACCTACATTAATCCAGGGTTGTACGACAGCTCTAAAATGGAGTGCCCTAGGGGAACAGGGGTCACTTTGCACACAGTCATGCTGGGTGATACCTCTGGCTTTATCTTACAGATAAAATGGGGAGCGAATTTAACCGGCCGTTTACAGATAAGATGGGGAGTGGAAGTGGTGGGCTATTTAACCGGCCGTTTATAGATAAGATGGGGACTGGAAGTGGCGGGCTATTTAACCGGCCGTTTACAGCTAAGATGGGGAGTGGAAGTGTTGGGCTATTTAACCGGCCGTTTACAGATAAGATGGGGTGTGGAAGTGGCGGGCTATTGAACCGGCCGTTTACAGATAAGATGGGGTGTGGAAGTGGTGGGTTATTTAACCGGCCGTTTACAGATAAGATGGGGAGTGGAAGTGTTGGGTTATTTAACCGGCCGTTTACAGATAAGATGGGGTGTGGAAGTGGTGGGTTATTTAACCGGCCGTTTACAGATAAGATGGGGAGTGGAAGTGGCGGGCT
Source organism: Arenicola marina (assembly GCA_964019135.1). Classification (NCBI taxonomy): domain Eukaryota; kingdom Metazoa; phylum Annelida; class Polychaeta; family Arenicolidae; genus Arenicola; species Arenicola marina. Next base: position 52,190,437 of record OZ025248.1, on the reverse strand, counting down.
ATTGAACCGGCCGTTTACAGATAAGATGGGGAGCGGTAGTGGTGGGCTATTTAACCGGCCGTTTACATTGGACGTTTTACTGTTTCTGTGTTTTATGACACGGATGCATTTTTCCAATCAGGTACGTATGCCACAGCAGATACCGAGATACCGTGTCCTTCATTATAACAGTGACCTGACATACCGTACCATAGTGTGTGTAATACACCCCACTGACACAACACAGCACATGCAGCCTTCAGGAGGCGCAAATTATAGCGGCCCAGTGCGGCCTTAAATATAATAATTTGAGTCTCCTGTATTATTAATTGTTACTCCATAAATATGACTATTTTCCTATTATTGCCGCTATGATTAAATTGTCAACATCATCAATATTATGACCATTCGAATTATAAATATATGGATGGCCATGAACTTTTACATTCATACCTAAAAAAAAAGTCAAAGTCATAAATGCCGTAGACACACGTTTCGGCCCATATTTTCCGCGAATTTGCCTCGATCACTCTCAAAATTCCTGACGTGAGAAAGCAACACTATACCATTTTAATGATACTAAACTTACGTTTGTACTGCGATGTTATCCTTTGTTAAGACACAAACAATATTTCTCCATGCTGACACTACATTGGCAGCAGACACACTTTAACAAATAGACTAAATCACAGACAATGAATGGCTCTATAGTTGCCATGGCATCTTCGTGGCTGGTATAAATATAGAGCATGTATTGTTCAAAGCACGTTCGGCGCCATGGCAACCATCATTTTATGACTCGTGTTTTAGTATTTTGGCGACAGAGCGTTTTCTGCCAATGGTGTGTCAGCATGGAGAAATATTGTATCTATATTGTATATTGCTTAGTATCATTAAAATGGTCTAGTGTTGCTTTCTCACGTCAGGAATTTTGAGTGATCGAGGCAAATTCGCGGAAAATATGGGCCGAAACGTGTGTCTACGGCATTTATGACTTTGACTTTATATGAATCAGAATGAATTTTAATTTAATTTAACAAGATCCCGAATGAAAGGTGTTGTTAACTAATGCAGATTTACACAGTACAAATGAATGCTTATTGACTTGACTAGACTTGACTTGACTTGACTTGACTTGACTTGAGACTGCCATACACATACTAAGTGCCTAGAGTCTCTGAGATAGCTTATCGATTATCTGGTCCAATGGGAGGCGGCCATATTGACTACCACGTGACATGATGGTCATTGACTGGGAGTGACGCAGATGGCGCCCCTTGCGGCCTAGTCATAAACTAGGGGGCTTGAGACGCCTTGCGCCCTCAGTGTCCCGGAGAGCCGCATAGTATGACTATTTTAGGATTCCTAGTCCCAAGAGGTCAAACACTCGGCCAGTTGGGTCTAAGTCCAGGGTTCATTCACTCTCCTAAATGTGCATGTTTAACAACAGTAAATGGTGGGTGTAAAGTGACATAATTTAGACATTTAGGATGCTAAAACCATAGGGTCGCTGTCACCCGAGCTGCCTAAATTATTGGCACACCTAAAGCTATGCACCGTAAGACTCTCTCTTGTTTGTTGTAATCATGTGCAACGGTAACGGAATTATTTATTTGAATATTATACGAGTCCATTGTTTAAACCCAATCATTGCTCAATAAAAGTTAATATCGCGGGTATGTACCCGGCTATGCATCACATGATATGACTGCAGGTTGTTTTACATGTGGATTTGAAATATATATATATATTTAGTGCAAATATGCGACATACATCTGACAAATTCATCAACTGTTCTTGCATTCTATAATAAGCCCGTCCAGTGACACCCCACAAGGCTCTGTGGTCACCGATCGCTTGTACGGCCAGCGGGGGTGCATCTGGTCATGGCCGACCACCCAGTAAGCCGCTCCAGAGGCTCTGACCCTGGTGGCGTTGATCTGTTTCACAGAACCACGCCGGCTGGTCTGGTCCGTATGTCATGACACCGTGTTGGAATGGTCGCTTACGGAACGATATCCCGAACGGTTGAGTGGTCGTTACAGCTTGATTTGACGTGACCCAAGACGTGACCGGATACGTCACCCGAGACGCGACATGAGACGTGACCTGAAACGTGACTTGAGACGTGACCCGATAAATGACCTGAGATGTGACCTGAGCCGTGACCTGAGCCGTGACCTGAGCCGTGACCTGAGCCGTGACCTGAGACGTGACCCGACTAATGACCTGAGCCGTGACCTGAACCGTGACCTTAGCCGTGACCTGAGATGTGACCCAAAACCCTGAGATGTGGCGGATCATTCACAACTCATGAAGAAGTGTCGTCTGGGTGAGGTGTATTTCATACCCCGGCGGGGGGGGGGGGGGGGAGGGAGGTACCTAATACATTTCTCCGCGGTAAAGCCCCCTCTTTTTCACCTCAAAAATCCGCTCGGAAAGGGGTAGTTTATTCCGTTGACTCGCTCTATATCGACATTGTCCTGAGCCCCCCCCCCCTCCACCCCCATTTCCTGTTGCAAGTTTTAAAATATCCGTTCCATAGGGGTATTATTTCATCACAAATGTCCGCTGTCTCAGGCATCTAGGGGCACTCGCGGAACCCCCTCCAGATTTGTTTAATAGTGCCCCCCCCCCCAACTCGTGGATTGCATATACGTAATTTTGTTTGAGGTGTAACGTGTATTTGTTATGTGTCAGTCTACGTGAGGTGTGTTTGTTATGTCTCACTCTACGTGAGGTATATTTGTTATGTGTCAGTCTACGTGAGGTGTATTTGTTATGTCTCACTCTACGTGAGGTGTATTTGTTATGTGTCAGTCTACGTGAGGTGTATTTGTTATGTCTCACTCTACGTGAGGTGTATTTGTTATGTCTCACTCTACGTGAGGTATATTTGTTATGTCTCACTCTACGTGAGGTATATTTCTTATGTGTCAGTCTACGTGAGGTGTATTTGTTATGTCTCACTCTACGTGAGGTGTATTTGTTATGTGTCAGTCTACGTGAGGTGTATTTGTTATGTCTCATTCTACGTGAGGTGTATTTGTTATGTCTCACTCTACGTGAGGTATATTTGTTACGTCTCAGTCTATGTGAGGTGTATTTGTTATGTCTCACTCTACGTGAGGTGTATTTGTTATGTGTCAGTCTACGTGAGGTGTGTTTGTTATGTCTCACTCTACGTGAGGTGTATTTGTTATGTGTCAGTCTATGTGAGGTGTATTTGTTATGTCTCACTCTACGTGAGGTGTGTTTGTTATGTCTCACTCTACGTGAGGTGTATTTGTTATGTGTCAGTCTATGTGAGGTGTATTTGTTATGTGTCAGTCTACGTGAGGTATATTTGTTATGTGTCAGTCTACGTGAGGTGTATTTGTTATGTGTCAGTCTACGTGAGGTGTGTTTGTTATGTCTCACTCTACGTGAGGTGTGTTTGTTATGTCTCACTCTACGTGAGGTATATTTGTCATGTGTCAGTCTACGTGAGGTATATTTGTTATGTGTCAGTCTACGTGAGGTGTATTTGTTATGTGTCAGTCTACGTGAGGTATATTTGTTATGTCTCACTCTACGTGAGGTGTGTTTGTTATGTGTCAGTCTACGTGAGGTATATTTGTTATGTCTCACTCTACGTGAGGTGTATTCGTTATGTCTCACTCTACGTGAGGTGTATTTGTTATGTCTCACTCTACGTGAGGTGTGTTTGTTATGTGTCAATCTACGTGAGGTATATTTGTTATGTCTCACTCTACGTGAGGTGTGTTTGTTATGTCTCACTCTACGTGAGGTGTATTTGTTATGTGTCAGTCTATGTGAGGTGTATTTGTTATGTGTCAGTCTACGTGAGGTATATTTGTTATGTGTCAGTCTACGTGAGGTGTATTTGTTATGTCCCACTCTACGTGAGGTGTGTTTGTTATGTCTCACTCTACGTGAGGTGTGTTTGTTATGTCTCACTCTACGTGAGGTATATTTGTCATGTGTCAGTCTACGTGAGGTATATTTGTTATGTGTCAGTCTACGTGAGGTGTATTTGTTATGTGTCAGTCTACGTGAGGTATATTTGTTATGTCTCACTCTACGTGAGGTGTGTTTGTTATGTGTCAGTCTACGTGAGGTATATTTGTTATGTCTCACTCTACGTGAGGTGTGTTTGTTATGTCTCACTCTACGTGAGGTGTATTTGTTATGTGTCAGTCTATGTGAGGTGTATTTGTTATGTTTCACTCTACGTGAGGTGTATTTGTTATGTCTCACTCTACGTGAGGTGTATTTGTTATGTCTCACTCTACGTGAGGTGTGTTTGTTATGTGTCAATCTACGTGAGGTATATTTGTTATGTCTCACTCTACGTGAGGTGTGTTTGTTATGTCTCACTCTACGTGAGGTGTATTTGTTATGTGTCAGTCTATGTGAGGTGTATTTGTTATGTCTCACTCTACGTGAGGTATATTTGTTATGTCTCACTCTACGTGAGGTGTGTTTGTTATGTCTCACTCTACGTGAAGTGTATTTGTTATGTGTCAGTCTACGTGAGGTATATTTGTTATGTGTCAGTCTACGTGAGGTGTATTTGTTATGTGTCAGTCTACGTGAGGTGTGTTTGTTATGTCTCACTCTACGTGAGGTGTATTTGTTATGTCTCACTCTACGTGAGGTATATTTGTTATGTGTCAGTCTACGTGAGGTATATTTGTTATGTGTCAGTCTACGTGAGGTGTGTTTGTTATGTCTCACTCTACGTGAGGTGTGTTTGTTACGTCTCACTCTACGTGAGGTGTATTTGTTATGTCTCACTCTACGTGAGGTATATTTGTTATGTGTCAGTCTACGCGAGGTATATTTGTTATGTGTCAGTCTACGTGAGGTGTATTTGTTATGTGTCAGTCTACGTGAGGTGTGTTTGTTATGTCTCACTCTACGTGAGGTATATTTGTTATGTGTCAGTCTACGTGAGGTGTATTTGTTATGTGTCAGTCCACGTAAGGTGTATTTGTTATGTCTCACTCTACGTGAGGTGTGTTTGTTATGTCTCACTCTACGTGAGATGTATTTGTTATGTGTCAGTCTACGTGAGGTGTATTTGTTATGTCTCACTCTACGTGAGGTGTATTTGTTATGTGTCAGTCTATGTGAGGTGTATTTGTTATGTGTCAGTCTATGTGAGGTGTATTTGTTATGTGTCAGTCTACGTGAGGTATATTTGTTATGTGTCAGTCTACGTGAGGTGTATTTGTTATGTGTCAGTCTACGTGAGGTATATTTGTTATGTGTCAGTCTACGTGAGGTGTATTTGTTATGTGTCAGTCTATGTGAGGTGTATTTGTTATGTGTCAGTCTATGTGAGGTGTATTTGTTATGTGTCAGTCTACGTGAGGTGTATTTGTTATGTGTCAGTCTACGTGAGGTATATTTGTCATGTGTCAGTCTACGTGAGGTATATTTGTTATGTGTCAGTCTACGTGAGGTGTATTTGTTATGTGTCAGTCTACGTGAGGTATATTTGTTATGTGTCAGTCTATGTGAGGTGTATTTGTTATGTGTCAGTCTATGTGAGGTGTATTTGTTATGTGTCAGTCTACGTGAGGTATATTTGTTATGTGTCAGTCTACGTGAGGTGTATTTGTTATGTGTCAGTCTACGTGAGGTATATTTGTTATGTGTCAGTCTACGTGAGGTGTATTTGTTATGTGTCAGTCTACGTGAGGTGTATTTGTTATGTGTCAGTCTACGTGAGGTATATTTGTTATGTGTCAGTCTATGTGAGGTGTATTTGTTATGTGTCAGTCTATGTGAGGTGTATTTGTTATGTGTCAGTCTATGTGAGGTGTATTTGTTATGTGTCAGTCTACGTGAGGTATATTTGTTATGTGTCAGTCTACGTGAGGTATATTTGTTATGTGTCAGTCTACGTGAGGTGTATTTGTTATGTGTCAGTCTACGTGAGGTGTGTTTGTTATGTCTCACTCTACGTGAGGTATATTTGTTATGTGTCAGTCTACGTGAGGTGTATTTGTTATGTGTCAGTCTACGTGAGGTGTGTTTGTTATGTCTCACTCTACGTGAGATGTATTTGTTATGTGTCAGTCTACGTGAGGTGTATTTGTTATGTCTCACTCTACGTGAGGTGTATTTGTTATGTGTCAGTCTATGTGAGGTGTATTTGTTATGTCTCACTCTACGTGAGGTGTATTTGTTATGTCTCACTGTACGTGAGGTGTATTTGTTATGTGTCAGTCTATGTGAGGTGTATTTGTTATGTCTCACTCTACGTGAGGTGTGTTTGTTATGTCTCACTCTACGTGAGGTGTATTTGTTATGTGTCAGTCTACGTGAGGTGTATTTGTTATGTGTCAGTCTACGTGAGGTGTGTTTGTTATGTCTCACTCTACGTGAGGTGTATTTGTTATGTGTCAGTCTATGTGAGGTGTATTTGTTATGTCTCACTCTACGTGAGGTGTGTTTGTTATGTCTCACTCTACGTGAGGTGTATTTGTTATGTCTCACTCTACGTGAGGTGTGTTTGTTATGTGTCAATCTACGTGAGGTATATTTGTTATGTCTCACTCTACGTGGGGTGTGTTTGTTATGTCTCACTCTACGTGAGGTATATTTGTCATGTGTCAGTCTACGTGAGGTATATTTGTTATGTGTCAGTCTACGTGAGGTGTATTTGTTATGTGTCAGTCTACGTGAGGTATATTTGTTATGTCTCCCTCTACGTGAGGTGTGTTTGTTATGTGTCAGTCTACGTGAGGTATATTTGTTATGTCTCACTCTACGTGAGGTGTATTTGTTATGTCTCACTCTACGTGAGGTGTGTTTGTTATGTGTCAATCTACGTGAGGTATATTTGTTATGTCTCACTCTACGTGAGGTGTGTTTGTTATGTCTCACTCTACGTGAGGTGTATTTGTTATGTGTCAGTCTATGTGAGGTGTATTTGTTATGTCTCACTCTACGTGAGGTATATTTGTTATGTCTCACTCTACGTGAGGTGTATTTGTTATGTCTCACTCTATGTGAGGTGTATTTGTTATGTGTCAGTCTATGTGAGGTGTATTTGTTATGTCTCACTCTACGTGAGGTATATTTGTTATGTCTCACTCTACGTGAGGTGTGTTTGTTATGTCTCACTCTACGTGAGGCGTATTTGTTATGTGTCAATCTACGTGAGGTGTATTTGTTATGTCTCACTCTACGTGAGGTGTGTTTGTTATGTCTCACTCTACGTGAGGTGTATTTGTTATGTCGCACTCTACGTGAGGTGTGTTTGTTATGTCTCACTCTACGTGAGATATATTTGTCATGTGTCAGTCTACGTGAGGTATATTTGTTATGTGTCAGTCTACGTGAGGTGTATTTGTTATGTGTCAGTCTACGTGAGGTGTGTTTGTTATGTCTCACTCTACGTGAGGTGTATTTGTTATGTGTCAATCTACGTGAGGTGTATTTGTTATGTGTCAGTCTACGTGAGGTGTATTTGTTATGTCGCACTCTACGTGAGGTGTGTTTGTTATGTCTCACTCTACGTGAGATATATTTGTCATGTGTCAGTCTACGTGAGGTATATTTGTTATGTGTCAGTCTACGTGAGGTGTATTTGTTATGTGTCAGTCTACGTGAGGTATATTTGTTATGTCTCACTCTACGTGAGGTGTATTTGTTATGTGTCAGTCTACGTGAGGTGTGTTTGTTATGTCTCACTCTACGTGAGGTGTATTTGTTATGTCTCACTCTACGTGAGGTGTATTTGTTATGTGTCAGTCTACGTGAGGTGTATTTGTTATGTGTCAGTCTACGTGAGGTATATTTGTTATGTGTCAGTCTATGTGAGGTGTATTTGTTATGTGTCAGTCTATGTGAGGTGTATTTGTTATGTGTCAGTCTATGTGAGGTGTATTTGTTATGTGTCAGTCTACGTGAGGTATATTTGTTATGTGTCAGTCTACGTGAGGTATATTTGTTATGTGTCAGTCTACGTGAGGTGTATTTGTTATGTGTCAGTCTACGTGAGGTGTGTTTGTTATGTCTCACTCTACGTGAGGTATATTTGTTATGTGTCAGTCTACGTGAGGTGTATTTGTTATGTGTCAGTCCACGTAAGGTGTATTTGTTATGTCTCACTCTACGTGAGGTGTGTTTGTTATGTCTCACTCTACGTGAGATGTATTTGTTATGTGTCAGTCTACGTGAGGTGTATTTGTTATGTCTCACTCTACGTGAGGTGTATTTGTTATGTGTCAGTCTATGTGAGGTGTATTTGTTATGTCTCACTCTACGTGAGGTGTATTTGTTATGTCTCACTCTACGTGAGGTGTATTTGTTATGTGTCAGTCTATGTGAGGTGTATTTGTTATGTCTCACTCTACGTGAGGTGTGTTTGTTATGTCTCACTCTACGTGAGGTGTATTTGTTATGTGTCAGTCTACTTGAGGTGTATTTGTTATGTGTCAGTCTACGTGAGGTGTGTTTGTTATGTCTCACTCTACGTGAGGTGTATTTGTTATGTGTCAGTCTATGTGAGGTGTATTTGTTATGTCTCACTCTACGTGAGGTGTGTTTGTTATGTCTCACTCTACGTGAGGTGTGTTTGTTATGTCTCACTCTACGTGAGGTGTATTTGTTATGTGTCAGTCTATGTGAGGTGTATTTGTTATGTGTCAGTCTACGTGAGGTATATTTGTTATGTGTCAGTCTACGTGAGGTGTATTTGTTATGTCCCACTCTACGTGAGGTGTGTTTGTTATGTCTCACTCTACGTGGGGTGTGTTTGTTATGTCTCACTCTACGTGAGGTATATTTGTTATGTGTCAGTCTACGTGAGGTGTATTTGTTATGTCTCACTCTACGTGAGGTGTATTTGTTATGTCTCACTCTACGTGAGGTGTGTTTGTTATGTGTCAATCTACGTGAGGTATATTTGTTATGTCTCACTCTACGTGGGGTGTGTTTGTTATGTCTCACTCTACGTGAGGTATATTTGTCATGTGTCAGTCTACGTGAGGTATATTTGTTATGTGTCAGTCTACGTGAGGTGTATTTGTTATGTGTCAGTCTACGTGAGGTATATTTGTTATGTCTCCCTCTACGTGAGGTGTGTTTGTTATGTGTCAGTCTACGTGAGGTATATTTGTTATGTCTCACTCTACGTGAGGTGTATTTGTTATGTCTCACTCTACGTGAGGTGTGTTTGTTATGTGTCAATCTACGTGAGGTATATTTGTTATGTCTCACTCTACGTGAGGTGTGTTTGTTATGTCTCACTCTACGTGAGGTGTATTTGTTATGTGTCAGTCTATGTGAGGTGTATTTGTTATGTCTCACTCTACGTGAGGTATATTTGTTATGTGTCAGTCTACGTGAGGTGTGTTTGTTATGTCTCACTCTATGTGAGGTGTATTTGTTATGTGTCAGTCTATGTGAGGTGTATTTGTTATGTCTCACTCTACGTGAGGTATATTTGTTATGTCTCACTCTACGTGAGGTGTGTTTGTTATGTCTCACTCTACGTGAGGCGTATTTGTTATGTGTCAATCTACGTGAGGTGTATTTGTTATGTCTCACTCTACGTGAGGTGTGTTTGTTATGTCTCACTCTACGTGAGGTGTATTTGTTATGTCGCACTCTACGTGAGGTGTGTTTGTTATGTCTCACTCTACGTGAGATATATTTGTCATGTGTCAGTCTACGTGAGGTATATTTGTTATGTGTCAGTCTACGTAAGGTGTATTTGTTATGTCTCACTCTACGTGAGGTGTGTTTGTTATGTCTCAGTCTTCGTGAGGTATATTTGTTATGTGTCAGTCTACGTAAGGTGTATTTGTTATGTGTCAGTCTATGTGAGGTGTATTTGTTATGTCTCAGTCTTCGTGAGGTGTATTTGTTATGTGTCAGTCTACGTGAGGTGTATTTGTTATGTGTCAGTCTACGTAAGGTGTATTTGTTATGTGTCAGTCTATGTGAGGTGTATTTGTTATGTCTCAGTCTACGTAAGGTGTATTTGTTATGTCTCAGTCTACGTAAGGTGTATTTGTTATGTGTCAGTCTACGTGAGGTGTATTTGTTATGTGTCAGTCTACGTAAGGTGTATTTGTTATGTGTCAGTCTACGTAAGGTGTATTTGTTATGTCTCAGTCTACGTAAGGTGTATTTGTTATGTGTCAGTCTACGTGAGGTGTATTTGTTATGTGTCACTCTACGTGAGGTGTATTTGTTATGTGTCAGTCTACGTGAGGTGTATTTGTTATGTGTCAGTCTACGTGAGGTGTATTTGGTTTGAGTGTCAGTGCATGTGAGGTGTATTTGAGTTAGGTTAGGTGCATCGAACCTTGTTCAGTCCACCTCCATTATCTACCAGTTAAGCAATAACAAAACACGGTGGAGTTTAGTTTAAGTTCAAATAGAGATCCCCCCCCCCCCCCAGGACTAAATACAAGTTGTTCACTTTACAAGATTAGCAAACAACGAACCAGCTCTTCCCATTTTCCAGACGCTTCCTCCCGCACACCCACATCCTGCCTCACACAGAACTCCAGACTGCAACCCACTCCGGCCCACCCCAACCCCCACACACACATTAACATTCCCGCCAGTCTATACATGCTTAACTGAGCGGCAGAATGGTTGGAGCGGTGTTCTACCGGACCGGGTACACACTAACACCTAACTCAAACAAAGAAACGCATAACGTTTAGTTGTGTCTGACTACAAACAGAGGGGATGAAAGACAACGGAAAGGCAAAGAAGGCCTGAGATGACATGCCGTGGCAGTAGCGTTGTGGCGTGAGTGACGGCGTTACCAGCGTTCACACCTCTAGTGCCTCCAGCCCCCCTTTCCCAGGATGCCCCGCGCAGAGCCCGGGCAACAGATGAGTATCACACCAGTAACTCGCCCACAACAGACGGGTTTGCAAGAAGCGATGGAGCCTTCCCATGACACATAATAATGTCTTAATATGCATGCCGTGCCCCTGGGAATTACACCCCTTCCCCGTTGGTCCCATTCTGCGGAACATCCTAAGTTAGTCCATCACTTTGCGGAAGTCCTATTTGGACGCAGTGCCCCCGCACCCCCACTCTTACCCTCACCCGCACCTCTACCCTTACCCTTACCCGCACCCGCACCCCCACCCTTACCCTCACCCTTACCCTTACCCGCACCCCCACCCTTACCCTCACCCGCACCCCCACCCTTACCCTTACCCGCACCCCCACCCTTACCCTCACCCGCACCCCCACCCTTACCCGCATCCTTACCCTCACCCGCACCCCCACCCTTACCCTCACCCGCACCCCCATCCTTACCCGCACCCACATCCCCACCCTTACCCGCACCCTTACCCGCACCCACACCCGCACCCGCACCTACACCCCCACCCTTACCCGCACCCGCACCCCCACCCTTAGCCTTACTCGCACCCCCACCCTTACCCTCACCCGCATCCCCAACCTACCCTCACCCGCACCCCCACCCTTACCCGCACCCCCACCCTTACCCTCACCCGCACCCCCACCCTTACCCTTACCCGCACCCCCACCCTTACCCTCACCCACATCCCCCAGTCTCACGCCTGCTAATGATAACAATAATGTATTATGCAAATAGACCGTGTCTGTTTTGTTTTAAAAAAATACTATTGTCTGGCTTGACTGACTGTTTGCACCGATGGTGGTAGGCTGGGGGCAGAGGCGGTAGGCTCAGGGCAGAGTGAATCTGTTACCGATGGCGGTAGGCTGAGGGCAGAGTGGAGCTGTCACCGATGGCGGTAGGCTACGGGCAGAGTGGAGCTGTCACCGATGGCGGTAAGCTGAGGGCAGTGGAGCTATCACCGATGGCGGCAGGCTGAGAGCAGAGTGAAGCTGTCACCGATGGCGATAGGCTGAGGGCAGAGTGGAGCTGTCACCGATGGCGGTAGGCTGAGGGCAGAGTGGAGCTGTCACCGATGGCGGCAGGCTGAGGGGAGAGTAGAGCTGTCACCGATGGCGGTAGGCTGAGGGCAGAGTGGAGCTGTCACCGATGGCGGCAGGCTGAGGGGAGAGTAGAGCTGTCACCGATGGCGGTAGGCTGAGGGCAGAGTGGAGCTGTCACCGATGGCGGTAGGCTACGGGCAGAGTGGAGCTGTCACCGATGGCGGTAAGCTGAGGGCAGTGGAGCTATCACCGATGGCGGCAGGCTGAGAGCAGAGTGAAGCTGTCACCGATGGCGATAGGCTGAGAGCAGAGTGAAGCTGTCACCGATGGCGGTAGGCTGAGGGCAGAGTGGAGCTGTCACCGATGGCGGCAGGCTGAGGGCAGAATGAAGCTGTCACCGATGGAGGTAGGCTGAGAGCAGAGTGGAGCTGTCACCGATGGCGGCAGGCTGAGAGCAGAGTGGAGCTGTCACCGATGGCGGCAGGCTGAGGGCAGAGTGGAGCTGTCACCGATGGCGGCAGGCTGAGGGCAGAGTGGAGCTGTCACCGATGGCGGCAGGCTAAGGGCAGAGTGGAGATGTCACCGATGACGCGGACCACTCTGTCTCAGATTAAGATTGATGTGCCAATCGATATACTTTGGACCCAATCACCAACATGATTTAGGAGCATGTCATCTCGTCTGACAGTGAGTCCGACCTCTGCACGCAGCAAAGCGACCGTGCTTGACGGCAACGACAGCACAGTAGGGGTCGGAAAGAGGGGGTCCAGTGCCCTGTGTCGAATTTTTCAAAATTCTCAGTGTCAAGTGTCGATTTTTCACGACGTTCCGCGTCGCTTTTTGGCTAAGTTCATTGTCGTTTTTGTTTTAAATATGTGTCGATGTCGCATTTTCAGATCCTCAGTGTCGGAATTTGGGGTCAATGTCGAATGTCGATTTTTCAAATATGCCTGTTTCGTGTGTCACTATTGACCCCTTCCAAATCTCTCGCAGTTGTGCGGGGAGACGTGACAGGCGTAAGTGACAGGCGTACGTCACAGGCGGAGTCACAGGCGTACGTCACAGGCGTACCGTCACAGGCGTACGTCACAGACGTACGTCACAGGCGTACGTCACAGGCGTACGTCACAGGCGTACGTCGATTCTAACTCTCTGGTCAAGCCAACCAGTTATATCGCAGCTAGGCAACTAGTGCCTACAGCTGGGCAACTAGTTTCCACAGCTGGGCAACTAGCTTCCACAGCTGGGTAACTAGTGACGCAAGCTGGGTAACTAGTGCCCACAGCTAAGTAACTAGCTTCCACAGCTGGGTAACTAGTGCCCACAGCTAAGTAACTAGCTTCCACAGCAGGGTAACTAGTGCCCACAGTTGGTTGCATAGCTGGGCAACTTGCTCCCCTCCCCACACATCTGCGCAACTTACCCCCACCCCCCCCCCCCACACACACAACTGGGCAACTTGCTCCCCCACACAGCTGGGTAACTTGCCCCCCCCCCGTCCCCACAAAGCTGAGTAGGTTGCCCCCCTCCCCACACACACACAACTGGGCAACGAGCGACCACAGCTTGGCAACTTGACCTCACAGCTGGGTAACTCCCCCCCCACCACCCCAGCTGGGCAACTCACCGCGCTCACAGTTAGGCAACTAGCCGCATCCACGTGGGGCCAAATAGCCTGGGGCCCACATACTACAGACGGAGATGCTTCTCTCGCATGGGCCATTAAACTACGGTAAGTCAGACTATCGACTACGTGCCCGCGCGTTGAAATTGCGTGTTGACACACCATCCACCTTCCCGACAGAAGACCAACTCAGTATTTCACAAGACACACGAAAGCGAAGGACAATGCTTCTATCCGTCTAAACAAACTTAGTAAACCAACGGCTAATAGTCTACTTTTAAAACGAATGGCATAGCGACCACTTTTAATACCAAGGGCACAGCGTCTACTGTTAAACCCACGGTTCATTGCATTGGGATAAATACCAGTAGCACTGATTGATATTGGTAGCATTAGGATAAATACCAGTAGCACTGATTGATATTGGTAGCATTGGGATAAATACTAGTAGCACTGATTGATACTGGTAGCATTGGGATAAATACTAGTAGCACTGATTGACACTGGTAGCATTGGGATCAATACTAGTAGCACTGATTGATACTGGTAGCATTGGGATGAATACTAGCAGCACTGATTGATACTGGTAGCATTTGGATGAATACTAGTAGCACTGATTGATACTGGTAGCATCGGGATGAATACTAGAAGCACTGATTGATACTGGTAGCATTGGGATAAATACTAGTAGCACTGACTGATACTGGTAGCATTGGGATAAATACTAGTAGCACTGATTGATACTGGTAGCATTGGGATGAATACTAGCAGCACTGATTGATACCGGTAGCATTGGGATAAATACTAGTAGCATTGATTAATACTGGTAGCATTGGGATGAATACTAGCAGCACTGATTGATACTGGTAGCATTGGGATGAATACTAGTAGCACTGATTGATACCGGTAGCATTGGGATGAATACTAGCAGCACTGATTGATACTGGTAGCATTGGGATAAATACTAGTAGCACTGATTGATACCGGTAGCATTGGGATGAATACTAGCAGCACTGATTGATACCGGTAGCATTGGGATAAATACTAGTAGCATTGATTAATACTGGTAGCATTGGGATGAATACTAGCAGCACTGATTGATACTGGTAGCATTGGGATGAATACTAGCAGCACTGATTGATACTGGTAGCATCGGGATAAATACTAGTAGCACTGACTGATACTGGTAGCATTGGGATACATACTAGTAGCACTGACTGATACTGGTAGCATTGGGATGAATACTAGCAGCACTGATTGATACCGGTAGCATTGGGATAAATACTAGTAGCACTGATTGATACTGGTAGCATTGATTAATACTGGTAGCATTGGGATGAATACTAGCAGCACTGATTGATACTGGTAGCATTGGGATACATACTAGTAGCACTGACTGATACTGGTAGCATTGGGATGAATATTAGCAGCACTGATTGATACTGGTAGCATTGGGATGAATATTAGCAGCACTGATTGATACCGGTAGCATTGGGATGAATACTAGTAGCACTGATTGATACTGGTAGCATTGGGATACATGAGACTATGGATCAGGCAGACAGGTAGGTAATACCGTCCAGTGGGTCCTGGTGAGCTTCATACATTGGACAGTGAACGGACGCCGTTCGTTATGGCTCTCTGTGTCCTCGCAATGTTCGTTATAGCTCTCTGTGTCCTCGCAATGTTCGTTATAGCTCTCTGTGTCCTCGCAATGTTCGTTATAGCTCTCTGTGTCCTCGCAATGTTCGTTATAGCTCTCTGTGTCCTCGCAATGTTCGTTATAGCTCTCTGTGTCCTCCCAATGTTCGTTATAGCTCTCTGTGTCCTCGCAATGTTCGTTACAGCTCTCTGTGTCCTCGCCATGTTCGTTATAGCTCTCTGTGACCTCGCAATGTTCGTTATAGCTCTCTGTGTCCTCGCAATGTTCGTTATAGCTCTCTGTGTCCTCGCAATGTTCGTTATAGCTCTCTGTGTCCTCGCAATGTTCGTTATAGCTCTCTGTGTCCTCGCAATGTTCGTTATGGCTCTCTGTGTCCTCCCAATGTTCGTTATGGCTCTGTGTCCTCGCAATGTTTGTTATGGCTCTCTGTGTCCTCCCAATGTTCGTTATAGCTCTCTGTGTCCTCGCAATGTTCGTTATAGCTCTCTGTGTCCTCGCAATGTTCGTTATAGCTCTCTGTGTCCTCGCAATGTTCGTTATGGCTCTCTGTGTCCTCGCAATGTTCGTTATAGCTCTCTGTGTCCTCCCAATGTTCGTTATAGCTCTCTGTGTCCTCCCAATGTTCGTTATGGCTCTCTGTGTCCTCGCAATGTTTGTTATGGCTCTCTGTGTCCTCCCAATGTTCGTTATAGCTCTCTGTGTCCTCGCAATGTTCGTTATGGCTCTCTGTGCCCTCGCAATGTTCGTTATAGCTCTCTGTGTCCTCGCAATGTTCGTTATAGCTCTCTGTGTTCTCGCAATGTTCGTTATAGCTCTGTGTCCTCCCAATGTTCGTTATAGCTCTCTGTGTCCTCGCAATGTTCGTTATGGCTCTCTGTGTCCTCGCAATGTTCGTTATAGCTCTCTGTGTCCTCGCAATGTTCGTTATAGCTCTCTGTGTCCTCGCAATGTTCGTTATAGCTCTCTGTGTCCTCCCAATGTTCGTTATAGCTCTCTGTGTCCTCGCAATGTTCGTTATAGCTCTCTGTGTCCTCGCAATGTTCGTTATGGCTCTCTGTGTCCTCGCAATGTTCGTTATAGCTCTGTGTGTTCCCAATGTTCGTTATAGCTCTCTGTGTCCTCGCAATGTTCGTTATAGCTCTCTGTGTCCTCGCAATGTTCGTTATAGCTCTCTGTGTCCTCCCAATGTTCGTTATAGCTCTCTGTGTCCTCGCAATGTTCGTTATAGCTCTCTGTGACCTCGCAATGTTCGTTATAGCTCTCTGTGTCCTCGCAATGTTCGTTATAGCTCTCTGTGTCCTCCCAATGTTCGTTATAGCTCTCTGTGTCCTCGCAATGTTCGTTATAGCTCTCTGTGTCCTCGCAATGTTCGTTATAGCTCTCTGTGTCCTCGCAATGTTCGTTATAGCTCTCTGTGTCCTCGCAATGTTCGTTATAGCTCTCTGTGTCCTCCCAATGTTCGTTATAGCTCTCTGTGTCCTCGCAATGTTCGTTATAGCTCTCTGTGTCCTCGCAATGTTCGTTATAGCTCTCTGTGTCCTCGCAATGTTCGTTATAGCTCTCTGTGTCCTCGCAATGTTCGTTATAGCTCTCTGTGTCCTCGCAATGTTCGTTATAGCTCTCTGTGTCCTCGCAATGTTCGTTATAGCTCTCTGTGTCCTCCCAATGTTCGTTATAGCTCTCTGTGTCCTCGCAATGTTCGTTATAGCTCTCTGTGTCCTCGCAATGTTCGTTATAGCTCTCTGTGTCCTCGCAATGTTCGTTATAGCTCTCTGTGTCCTCGCAATGTTCGTTATAGCTCTCTGTGTCCTCGCAATGTTCGTTATAGCTCTCTGTGTCCTCCCAATGTTCGTTATAGCTCTCTGTGTCCTCGCAATGTTCGTTACAGCTCTCTGTGTCCTCGCAATGTTCGTTATAGCTCTCTGTGTCCTCGCAATGTTCGTTATAGCTCTCTGTGTCCTCGCAATGTTCGTTATAGCTCTCTGTGTCCTCGCAATGTTCGTTATAGCTCTCTGTGTCCTCGCAATGTTCGTTATGGCTCTCTGTGTCCTCGCAATGTTCGTTATAGCTCTGTGTCCTCCCAATGTTCGTTATAGCTCTCTGTGTCCTCGCAATGTTCGTTATAGCTCTCTGTGTCCTCCCAATGTTCGTTATAGCTCTCTGTGTCCTCCCAATGTTCGTTATGGCTCTCTGTGTCCTCGCAATGTTCGTTATGGCTCTCTGTGTCCTCCCAATGTTCGTTATAGCTCTCTGTGTCCTCGCAATGTTCGTTATAGCTCTCTGTGTCCTCGCAATGTTCGTTATGGCTCTCTGTGTCCTCCCAATGTTCGTTATAGCTCTCTGTGTCCTCGCAATGTTCGTTATGGCTCTCTGTGTCCTCGCAATGTTCGTTATAGCTCTCTGTGTCCTCGCAATGTTCGTTATAGCTCTCTGTGTCCTCGCAATGTTCGTTATAGCTCTCTGTGTTCTCGCAATGTTCGTTATAGCTCTCTGTGTCCTCCCAATGTTCGTTATAGCTCTCTGTGTCCTCGCAATGTTCGTTATGGCTCTCTGTGTCCTCGCAATGTTCGTTATAGCTCTCTGTGTCCTCGCAATGTTCGTTATAGCTCTCTGTGTCCTCCCAATGTTCGTTATAGCTCTCTGTGTCCTCGCAATGTTCGTTATGGCTCTCTGTGTCCTCGCAATGTTCGTTATAGCTCTCTGTGTCCTCGCAATGTTCGTTATAGCTCTCTGTGTCCTCGCAATGTTCGTTATAGCTCTCTGTGTCCTCGCAATGTTCGTTATAGCTCTCTGTGTCCTCGCAATGTTCGTTATGGCTCTCTGTGTCCTCGCCATGTTCGTTATAGCTCTCTGTGTCCTCGCAATGTTCGTTATAGCTCTCTGTGTCCTCGCAATGTTCGTTATGGCTCTCTGTGTCCTCGCAATGTTCGTTATGGCTCTCTGTGTTCTCGCAATGTTCGTTATGGCTCTCTGTGTCCTCGCCATGTTCGTTATAGCTCTCTGTGTCCTCGCAATGTTCGTTATAGCTCTCTGTGTCCTCGCAATGTTCGTTATAGCTCTCTGTGTCCTCGCAATGTTCGTTATAGCTCTCTGTGTCCTCGCAATGTTCGTTATAGCTCTCTGTGTCCTCGCAATGTTCGTTATAGCTCTCTGTGTCCTCGCAATGTTCGTTATAGCTCTCTGTGTCCTCGCAATGTTCGTTATAGCTCTCTGTGTCCTCGCAATGTTCGTTATAGTTCTCTGTGTCCTCGCAATGTTCGTTATGGCTCTCTGTGTCCTCGCAATGTTCGTTATAGCTCTCTGTGACCTCGCAATGTTCGTTATAGCTCCCTGTGTCCTCGCAATGTTCGTTATAGCTCTCTGTGTCCTCCCAATGTTCGTTATAGCTCTCTGTGTCCTCGCAATGTTGGTTATAGCTCTCTGTGTCTTCGCAATGTTCGTTATAGCTCTCTGTGTCCTCGCAATGTTCGTTATAGCTCTCTGTGTCCTCGCAATGTTCGTTATAGCTCTCTGTGTCCTCGCAATGTTCGTTATAGCTCTCTGTGACCTTGCAATGTTCGTTATAGCTCTCTGTGTCCTCGCAATGTTCGTTATAGTTCTCTGTGTCCTCGCAATGTTCGTTATGGCTCTCTGTGTCCTCGCAATGTTCGTTATAGCTCTCTGTGACCTCGCAATGTTCGTTATAGCTCCCTGTGTCCTCGCAATGTTCGTTATAGCTCTCTGTGTCCTCCCAATGTTCGTTATAGCTCTCTGTGTCCTCGCAATGTTCGTTATAGCTCTCTGTGTCCTCGCAATGTTCGT
Organism: Arenicola marina; assembly: GCA_964019135.1. Lineage (NCBI taxonomy): Eukaryota > Metazoa > Annelida > Polychaeta > Arenicolidae > Arenicola > Arenicola marina. Next base: position 52,171,454 of record OZ025248.1, on the reverse strand, counting down.
TATAGCTCTCTGTGTCCTCGCAATGTTCGTTATAGCTCTCTGTGTCCTCGCAATGTTCGTTATGGCTCTCTGTGTTCTCGCAATGTTCGTTATGGCTCTCTGTGTCCTCGCCATGTTCGTTATAGCTCTCTGTGTCCTCGCAATGTTCGTTATAGCTCTCTGTGTCCTCGCAATGTTCGTTATAGCTCTCTGTGTCCTCGCAATGTTCGTTATGGCTCTCTGTGTCCTCGCAATGTTCGTTATAGCTCTCTGTGTCCTCGCAATGTTCGTTATGGCTCTCTCTGTCCTCGCAATGTTCGTTATAGCTCTCTGTGTCCTCGCAATGTTCGTTATAGCTCTCTGTGTCCTCACAATGCATATCGAATGACATCATAACAGTTTAATACATACATACATAGCTCTTATGTTGGCAACACATTTAGAGAGGAAAGAGAATCAGTATCTAATGGGACAGCAAGTAAATCGTTGCACCCACCTCGCTCTCGGAATCCATGCCGACCGTATGGAGCGCTCCCGCCGTTGAATGACACTGTAATGATGATGAGCGTCAGTAATGTATTATCCCACCATTGTAAACGCCTATCCTATTGCGTGTCGCGATAACAACTGAGATTAACTAACGCCTTCACTGACACTCGCTGCGCCAGGCGCCCTATTCTCCATGAAACTTCAACAGACCGCCGCCACTGCAGCTAGCAGCCGGTGCCTTTACACAGCCCATCAGTTGCCACGGCTGTATCTATAGCTGGGTGGGATGGACGGGGAGGAGGAGGAAGAGGAGGAGGAGGGAGGAGGGAGGAGGGAGGATGGAGGAGGAGGCTGAGCAGTAGTGACACGGGATGGCGGTGTCTGCCTCCTGACCTCGGCGGCCGGTAATGGTAGTGCGCCATGGGCTGGCCCCGGGTCGTGCCTGCTGCACTGGGCGACAGACGGGCGACGTGCCGGCCCGCGTGAACACGCCCCACACACACACCACACTCACACACTCACACACACTTACACACACACTACCTGTGGATCAAATCGTTATATTGGATATTGATTATGGAGTGGAGTTGTGGATGGAGTCCCACCGGCCGACAGCTGCGGGTCCGCTTTCTTTAGTCCGGTATTTATGGGCTGTGGAGCAGCTGCGGACACCTAGCCGGCCAGGTGCGGTCTCGTGTCTCCATGGGGTGGCTAGCCGGCCAGGTGCGGTCTCCTGTGTCCTTGGGGCGGCTAGCCGGCCTGGTGCGGTCTCGTGTCTCCTTGGGGCGGCTAGCCGGCCTGGTGCGGTCTCCTGTCTCCGTGGGGCGGCTAGTCGGCCTGGTGCGGTCTGCTGTCTCCTTGGGGCGGCTAGCCGGCCAGGTGCGGTCTCGTGTCTCATTGGGGCGGCTAGCCGGCCTGGTGCGGTCTGCTGTCTTCTTGGGGCGGCTAGCCGGCCAGGTGCGGTCTCGTGTCTCCTTGGGGCGACTAGCCGGCCAGGTGCGGTCTCGTGTCTCCTTGGGGCGGCTAGCCGGCCAGGTGCGGTCTCCTGCCTTCTTGGGGCGGCTAGCCGGCCTGGTACGGTCTCCTTAGGACGGCTAGCCGGCCTGGTGCGGTCTGCTGTCTCCATGGTGCGGCTAGCTGGCCTGGTGCGGTCTCCTTGGGGCGGCTAGCCGGCCTGGTGCGGTCTCCTGTCTCCTTGGGGCGGCTAGCCGGCCTGGTGCGGTCTCCTGTCTCCGTGGGGCGGCTAGCCGGCCTGGTGCGGACTCCTGTCTCCTTGGGGCGGCTAGCCGGCCTGGTGCGGTCTCCTGTCTCCTTGGGGCAGCTAGCCGGCCTGGTGCGATCTGCTGTCTCCTTGGGGCGGCTAGCTGGCCTGGTGCGGTCTGCTGTCTCTTTGGGGCGGCTAGCCGGCCTGGTGCGGCCTGCTGTCTCCTTGGGGCGGCTAGCCGGCCTAGTGCGGTCTCCTTAGGATGGCTAGCCTTCCTGGGGCGGTCTCCATGGGGCGGCTAGCCGGCCTGGTGCGGTCTCCGGTCTCCTTGGAGCGGCTAGCCGGCCTGGTGCGGTCTCCTGTCTCCTTGGGGCGGCTAGCCGGCCTGGTGCGGTCTCCTGTCTCCTTGGGGCGGCTAGCCGGCCTGGTGCGGTCTCCGGTCTCCTTGGAGCGGCTAGCCGGCCTGGTGCTGTCTCCTGTCTCCTTGGGGCGGCTAGCCGGCCTGGTGCGGTCTGCTGTCTCCTTGGGGCGGCTAGCCGGCCAGGTGCGGTCTGCTGTCTCCTTGGGGCGGCTAGCCGGCCTGGTGCGGTCTGCTGTCTCCATGGTGCGACTATCCGGCGTGGTGCGGTCTCCTTGGGGCGGCTAGCCGGCCTGGTGCGGTCTCCATGGGGCGGCTAGCCGGCCTGGTGCGGTCTCCTTGGGGCGGCTAGCCGGCCTGGTGCGGTCTCCATGGGGCGGCTAGCCGGCCTGGTGCGGTCTCCTTGGGGCGGCTAGCCGGCCTGGTGCGGTATCCTGTCTCCTTGGGGCGGCTAGCCGGCCTGGTGCGGTCTCCTGTCTTCGTGGGGCGGCTAGCTGGCCTGGTGCGGACTCCTGTCTCCTTGGGGCGGCTAGCCGGCCTGGTGCGATCTGCTGTCTCTTTGGGGCGGCTAGCCGGCCTGGTGCGGTCTGCTGTCTCCATGGTGCGGCTAGCCGGCGTGGTGCGGTCTGCTGTCTCCTTGAGGCGGCTAGCCGGCCAGGTGCGGTCTCGTGTCTCCATGGGGCGGCTAGCCGGCCTGGTGTGGTCTGCTGTCTCCTTGGCCGGGGCGGCTAGCCGGCCTGGTGCGGTCTCCTTGGGGCGGCTAGCCGGTCTGATGCGGTCTGCTGTCTCCATGGTGCGGCTAGCCGGCCTGGTGCGGTCTGCTGTCTCCTTGAGGCGGCTAGCCGGCCAGGTGCGGTCTCGTGTCTCCATGGGGCGGCTAGCCGGCCTGTTGCGGTCTGCTGTCTCCTTGGGGCGGCTAGCCGGCCTGGTGCGGTCTCCTTGGGGCGGCTAGCCGGCCTGGTGCGGTCTGCTGTCTCCATGGTGCGGCTAGCCGGCGTAGTGCGGTCTCCTTGGGGCGGCTAGCCGGCCTGGTGCGGTCTCCTGTCTCCTTGGGGCGGCTAGCTTGCCTGGTGCGGTCTCCTGTCTTCTTGGGGCGGCTAGCCGGCCTGGTACGGTCTCCTTAGGGCGGCTAGCCGGCCTGGCGCAGTCTCCTTAGGACGGCTAGCCGGCCTGGTGCGGTCTGCTGTCTCCATGGTGCGGCTAGCTGGCCTGGTGCGGTCTCCTTGGGGCGGCTAGCCGGCCTGGTGCGGTCTCCTGTCTCCTTGGGGCGGCTAGCCGGCCTGGTGCGGTCTCCTGTCTCCTTGGGGCGGCTAGCCGGCCTGGTGCGGTCTGATGTCCCCTTGGGGCGGCTAACCGGCCTGGTGCGGTCTCCTTAGGACAGCTAGCCGGCCTGATGCGGTTTGCTGTCTCCATGGGGCGGCTAGTCGGCCTGGTGCGGTCTCATTGGGGCGGCTAGCCGGCCTGGTGCGGTCTCCTGTCTCCGTGGGGCGGCTAGCCGGCCTGGTGCGGACTCCTGTCTCTTTGGGGCGGCTAGCCGGCCTGGTGCGGTCTCCTGTCTCCTTGGGGCGGCTAGCCGGCCTGGTGCGATCTGCTGTCTCCTTGGGGCGGCTAGCTGGCCTGGTGCGGTCTGCTGTCTCTTTGGGGCGGCTAGCTGGCCTGGTGCGGTCTGCTGTCTCCTTGGGGCGGCTAGCCGGCCTAGTGCGGTCTCCTTAGGACGGCTAGCCTTCCTGGGGCGGTCTCCATGGGGCGGCTAGCCGGCCTGGTGCGGTCTCCGGTCTCTTTGGAGCGGCTAGCCGGCCTGGTGCGGTCTCCTGTCTCCTTGGGGCGGCTAGCCGGCCTGGTGCGGTCTCCTGTCTCCTTGGGGCGGCTAGCCGGCCTGGTGCGGTCTCCGGTCTCCTTGGAGCGGCTAGCCGGCCTAGTGCGGTCTCCTGTCTCATTGGGGCGGCTAGCCGGCCTGGTGCGGTCTGCTGTCTCCTTGGGGCGGCTAGCCGGCCAGGTGCGGTCTGCTGTCTCCTTGGGGCGGCTAGCCGGCCTGGTGCGGTCTGCTGTCTCCATGGTGCGACTATCCGGCGTGGTGCGGTCTCCTTGGGGCGGCTAGCCGGCCTGGTGCGGTCTCCATGGGGCGGCTAGCCGGCCTGGTGCGGTCTCCTTGGGGCGGCTAGCCGGCCTGGTGCGGTATCCTGTCTCCTTGGGGCAGCTAGCCGGCCTGGTGCGGTCTCCTGTCTTCGTGGGGCGGCTAGCTGGCCTGGTGCGGACTCCTGTCTCCTTGGGGCGGCTAGCCGGCCTGGTGCGGTCTGCTGTCTCCTTGGGGCGGCTAGCCGGCCTGGTGCAGTCTCCTTAGGACGGCTAGCCGGCCTGGTGCGGTCTGCTATCTTCTTGGGGCGGCTAGCCGGCCTGGTGCGGTCTCCTTGGGGCGGCTAGCCGGCCTGGTGCAGTCTCCTTAGGACGGCTAGCCGGCCTGGTGCGGTCTGCTGTCTCCATGGTGCAGCTTGCCGGCCTGGTGCGGTATCCTTGGGGCGGCTAGCCGGCCTGGTGCGGTCTGCTGTCTCCTTGGGGCGGCTAGCCGGCCTGGTGCGGTCTGCTGTCTCCTTGGGGCGGCTAGCCGGCCTGGTGCGGTCTGCTGTCTCCTTGGGGCGGCTAGCCTGTCTCCATGGGGTGGGTAGCCGGCCTGGTGCGGTCTCCTGTCTCCATGGGGCGGCTAGCCGGCCTGGTGCGGTCTCCTGTCTGCTTGGGGCGGCTAGCCGGCCTGGTGCGGTCTCCTTAGGACGGCTAGCCGGCCTGGTGCGGTCTGCTGTCTCCATGGGGCGGCTAGCCGGCCTGGTGCGGTCTGCTGTCTCCATGGGGCGGCTAGCCGGCCTGGTGCGGTCTCCTTGGGGCGGCTAGCCGGCCTGGTGCGGTCTCCTGTCTCCTTGGGGCGGCTAGCCGGCCTGGTGCGGTCTGCTGTCTCCATGGGGCGGCTAGCCGGCCTGGTGCGGTCTCCTTGGGGCGGCTAGCCGGCCTGGTGCGGTCCCCTGTCTTCTTGGGGCGGCTAGCCGGCCTGGTGCGGTCTCCTTTCTCCTTGGGGCGGCTAGCCGGCCTGGTGCGGTCTCCTGTCTCCTTGGGGCGGCTAGCCGGCCTGGTGCGGTCTGCTGTCTCCATGGGGCGGCTAGCCGGCCTGGTGCGGTCTCCTTGGGGCGGCTAGCCGGCCTGGTGCGGTCCCCTGTCTTCTTGGGGCGGCTAGCCGGCCTGGTGCGGTCTCCTTTCTCCTTGGGGCGGCTAGCCGGCCCGGGTGGTCTCCTGTCTCCATGGGGCGGCTAGCCGGCCTGGTGCGGTCTCCTTGGGGCGGCTAGCCGGCCTGGTGCGGTATCCTGTCTCCATGGGGCGGCTAGCCGGCCTGGTGCAGTCTCTTTGGGGCGGCTAGCCGGCCTGGTGCGGTCTCCTGTCTCCTTGGGGCGGCTAGCCGGCCTGGTGCAGTCTCCTTGGGGCGGCTAGCCGGCCTGGTGCGGTCTCCTGTCTCCTTGGGGCGGCTAGCCGGCCTGGTGCGGTCTCCTGTCTCCTTAGGGCGGCTAGCCGGCTTGGTGCGGTCTCCTGTCTCCATGGTGCGGCTAGCCGGCGTGGTGCGGTCTCCTTGGGGCGGCTAGCCGGCCAGGTGCAGTCTCCTGTCTCCTTGGGGCGGCTAGCCGGCCTGGTGCGGTCTCCTGTCTCCTTGGGGCGGCTAGCCGGCCTGGTGCGGTCTCCTGTCTCCATGGTGCGGCTAGCCGGCGTGGTGCGGTCTCCTTGGGGCGGCTAGCCGGACTGGTGCGGTCTGCTGTCTCCTTGGGGCGGCTAGCCGGCCTGGTGCGGTCTCCATGGGGCGGCTAGCCGGCCTGGCGCGGTCTCCTTGGGGCGGCTAGCCGGCCTGGTGCGGTCTGCTGTCTCCTTGGGGCGGCTAGCCGGCCTGGTGCGGTCTCAGCCGGAGCTGGGCTCTCCCCGGCTGGCTAACCTCTCCCCGGTCAGCCGGAGCTGGGCTCTCCCCGGCTGGCTAACCTCTCCCCGGCTGGCTAACCTCTCCCCGGTCAGCCGGAGCTGGGCTCTCCCCGGCTGGCTAAACTCTCCCCGGTCAGCCGGAGCTGGGCTCTCCCCGGCTGGCTAACCTCTCCCCGGTCAGCCGGAGCTGGGCTCTCCCCGGCTGGCTAACCTCGCCCAGGGCAGCCGGAGCTGGGCTCTCCCCGGTCAGCCGGAGCTGGACTCTCCTCGGTTAGCCGGAGCTGGACTCTCCCCGGCTGGCTAACCTCGCCCAGGTCAGCCGGAGCTGGGCTCTCCCCGGTCAGCCGGAGCTGGACTCTCCCCGGTCAGCCGGAGCTGGACTCTCCCCGGCTGGCTAACCTCGCCCAGGTCAGCCGGAGCTGGGCTCTCCCCGGCTGGCTAACCTCTCCCCGGCTGGCTAACCTCTCCCCGGTCAGCCGGAGCTGGGCTCTCCCCGGCTGGCTAACCTCTCCCCGGTCAGCCGGAGCTGGGCTCTCCCCGGCTGGCTAACCTCGCCCAGGGCAGCCGGAGCTGGGCTCTCCCCGGTCAGCCGGAGCTGGACTCTCCTCGGTTAGCCGGAGCTGGACTCTCCCCGGCTGGCTAACCTCTCCCCGGTCAGCCGGAGCTGGGCTCTCCCCGGCTGGCTAACCTCTCCCCGGTCAGCCGGAGCTGGGCTCTCCCCGGCTGGCTAACCTCTCCCCGGTCAGCCGGAGCTGGGCTCTCCCCGGCTGGCTAACCTCTCCCCGGTCAGCCGGAGCTGGGCTCTCCCCGGCTGGCTAACCTCGCCCAGGTCAGCCGGAGCTGGGCTCTCCCCGGTCAGCCGGAGCTGGGCTCTCCCCGGTCAGCCGGAGCTAGGCTCTCCCCGGTCAGCCGGAGCTGAGCTCTCCCCGGCTGCCTAACCTCTCTCCGGTCAGCCGGAGCTGGGCTCTCCCCGGCTGGCTAACCTCTCTCCGGTCAGCCGGAGCTGGGCTCTCCCCGGCTGGCTAACCTCGCCCCGGTCAGCCGGAGCTGGGTTCTCCCCGGTCAGCCGGAGCTGGGCTCTTCCCAGCTGGCTAACCTCGCCCCGGTCTACACCGTCTACGCCTACAGCGTGGCAAAAGTTACCGTTATAGCGAAGGTTTATACAGTTGATTGAGCGGTAATTGGATGTCCTTAAAATTACCCCCCCCCCCCTCGCCCTCGCCTCCCCTCCCCCTCCCGCCTCTCCTACCCCTCCCGCACACACACATCTTTTTCTCTGTTAGTGGATTCCCTTCGCAGTACTTCAAGCCGACGGGATAACAAGGCTTGCAAAATGAATCCGTGATTTAGTAGTTACAGCCTCCAAGCCATGGCATGCGATGGCAGATAGACTGACATGTGAAGAGATGTTGCCCGGCAACAGTGGTCGGCATGAGAACGGGACTCCTGAGTCCCCCCCCCCCCCCGCCCCGGGGTCGGAGATGGACGGGAAACCCCCCCCCCCCCCCACACACCCTGACCATAATAAGGACTTGGTCAAACACACTGGACAGGCGTTGCCAAGGGGACGTGGAATAGGGTTGCGGAGAGTCTGGCGCAGGTTAGAGGGGAGGTACGAAGTAAATAACTAACGAGGAAGCGATGATTTGGAAAATCTATTATTATAGCATTAACCACCATGTCCCCTTATCCCCTCCCCTCCCCTCCCCTGGATCTACGGTGTTCTCTTCATACGAAGCTGTCGGAGCTGGGCTCCGAGCTGGGCTCTCCCCGGTCAGCCGGAGCTGGGCTCTCCCCGGCCAGCCGGAGCTGGGCTCTCCCCGGCTGGCTAACCTCTCCCCGGTCAGCCGGAGCTGGACTCTCCTCGGTTAGCCGGAGCTGGGCTCTCCCCGGCTGGCTAACCTCTCCCCGGTCAGCCGGAGCTGGGCTTTCCCGGCTGGCTAACCTCTCCCCGGTCAGCCGGAGCTGGGCTCTTCCCGGCTGGCTAACCTCTCCCCGGTCAGCCGGAGCTGGGCTCTCCCCGGCTGGCTAACCTCTCCCCGGTCAGCCGGAGCTGGGCTCTCCCCGGCTGGCTAACCTCTCCCCGGTCAGCCGGAGCTGGGCTCTCCCCGGCTGGCTAACCTCTCCCCGGTCAGCCGGAGCTGGGCTCTCCCCGGCTGGCTAACCTCGCCCAGGGCAGCCGGAGCTGGGCTCTCCCCGGTCAGCCGGAGCTGGACTCTCCTCGGTTAGCCGGAGCTGGGCTCTCCCCGGCTGGCTAACCTCGCCCAGGTCAGCCGGAGCTGGGCTCTCCCCGGTCAGCCGGAGCTGGGCTCTCCCCGGTCAGCCGGAGCTAGGCTCTCCCCGGTCAGCCGGAGCTGGGCTCTCCCCGGCTGGCTAACCTCTCTCGGGTCAGCCGGAGCTGGGCTCTCCCCGGCTGGCTAACCTCTCTCCGGTCAGCCGGAGCTGGGCTCTCCCCGGCTGGCTAACCTCGCCCCGGTCAGCCGGAGCTGGGTTCTCCCCGGTCAGCCGGAGCTGGGCTCTTGCCAGCTGGCTAACATCGCCCCGGTCAGCCGGAACTGGGCTCTCCCCGGCTGGCTAACCTCTGCCCGGTCAGCCGGAGCTGGGCTCTAACCGGTCAGCCGGAGCTGGGCTCTAACCGGTCAGCCGGAGCTGGGCTCTCCCCAGTCAGCCGGAGCTCGGCTCTCCCCGGTCAGCCGGAGCTGGGCTCTCCCCGGTCAGCCGGAGCTGGGCTCTCCCCGATCAGCCGGAACTGGGCTTTCCCTGATCAGCCGGAGCTGGGCTCTCCCCGGCCGGCTAACCTCGCCCAGGGCAGCCGGAGCTGGGCTCTCCCCGGTCAGCCGGAGCTGGACTCTCCTCGGTTAGCCGGAGCTGGACTCTCCCCAGCTGGCTAACCTCGCCCAGGTCAGCCGGAGCTGGGCTCTCCCCGTTCAGCCGGAGCTGGACTCTCCCCGGTCAGCCGGAGCTGGACTCTCCCCGGGTGGCTAACTTCGCCCAGGTCAGCCGGAGCTGGGCTCTCCCCGGCTGGCTAACCTCTCCCCGGCTGGCTAACCTCTCCCCGGTCAGCCGGAGCTGGGCTCTCCCCGGCTGGCTAACCTCTCCCCGGTCAGCCGGAGCTGGGCTCTCCCCGGCTGGCTAACCTCTCCCCGGTCAGCCGGAGCTGGGCTCTCCCCGGCTGGCTAACCTCTCCCCGGTCAGCCGGAGCTGTGCTCTCCCCGGCTGGCTAACCTCTCCCCGGTCAGCCGGAGCTGGGCTCTCCCCGGCTGGCTAACCTCTCCCCGGTCAGCCGGAGCTGGGCTCTCCCCGGCTGGCTAACCTCGCCCAGGGCAGCCGGAGCTGGGCTCTCCCCGGTTAGCCGGAGCTGGACTCTCCCCGGCTGGCTAACCTCGCCCAGGTCATCCGGAGCTGGGCTCTCCCCGGTCAGCCGGAGCTGGACTCTCCCCGGTCAGCCGGGGCTGGGCTCTCCCCGGCTGGCTAACCTCGCCCAGGTCAGCCGGAGCTGGGCTCTCCCCGGTCAGCCGGAGCTGGACTCTCCCCGGTCAGCCGGAGCTGGGCTCTCCCCGGCTGGCTAACCTCGCCCAGGTCAGCCGGAGCTGGGCTCTCCCCGGTCAGCCGGAGCTGGGCTCTCCCCGGTCAGCCGGAGCTAGGCTCTCCCCGGTCAGCCGGAGCTGGGCTCTCCCCGGCTGGCTAACCTCTCTCCGGTCAGCCGGAGCTGGGCTCTCCCCGTCTGGCTAACCTCTCTCCGGTCAGCCGGAGCTGGGCTCTTCCCAGCTGGCTGCCCTCGCCCCGGTCTACACCGTCTACGCCTACAGCGTGGCAAAAGTTACCGTTATAGCGAAGGTTTATACAGTTGATTGAGCGGTAATTGGATGTCCTTAAAATTACCCCCCCCCCTCGCCCTCGCCTCCCCTCCCCCTCCCGCCTCTCCTACCCCTCCCGCACACACACATCTTTTTCTCTGTTAGTGGATTCCCTTCGCAGTACTTCAAGCCGACGGGATAACAAGGCTTGCAAAATGAATCCGTGATTTAGTAGTTACAGCCTCCAAGCCATGGCATGCGATGGCAGATAGACTGACATGTGAAGAGATGTTGCCCGGCAACAGTGGTCGGCATGAGAACGGGACTCCTGAGTCCCCCCCCCCCCCGCCCCCGAGTCGGAGATGGACGGGAAACCCCCCCCCCCCCACACACCCTGACCATAATAAGGACTTGGTCAAACACACTGGACAGGCGTTGCCAAGGGGACGTGGAATAGGGTTGCGGAGAGTCTGGCGCAGGTTAGAGGGGAGGTACGAAGTAAATAACTAACGAGGAAGCGATGATTTGGAAAATCTATTATTATAGCATTAACCACCATGTCCCCTTATCCCCTCCCCTCCCCTCCCCTGGATCTACGGTGTTCTCTTCATACGAAGCTGTCGGAGCTGGGCTCCGAGCTGGGCTCTCCCCGGTCAGCCGGAGCTGGGCTCTCCCCGGCCAGCCGGAGCTGGGCTCTCCCCGGCTGGCTAACCTCTCCTCGGTCAGCCAAAGTTGGGCTCTCCCTGGTCAGCCGGAGCTGGGCTCTCCCCGGTCAGCCGGATCTGGGCTCTCCCCGGTCAGCCGGAGCTGGACTCTCCTCGGTTAGCCGGAGCTGGGCTCTCCCCGGCTGGCTAACCTCTCCCCGGTCAGCCGGAGCTGGGCTCTCCCCGGCTGGCTAACCTCTCCCCGGTCAGCCGGAGCTGGGCTCTTCCCGGCTGGCTAACCTCTCCCCGGTCAGCCGGAGCTGGGCTCTCCCCGGCTGGCTAACCTCTCCCCGGTCAGCCGGAGCTGGGCTCTCCCCGGCTGGCTAACCTCTCCCCGGTCAGCCGGAGCTGGGCTCTCCCCGGCTGGCTAACCTCTCCCCGGTCAGCCGGAGCTGGGCTCTCCCCGGCTGGCTAACCTCGCCCAGGGCAGCCGGAGCTGGGCTCTCCCCGGTCAGCCGGAGCTGGACTCTCCTCGGTTAGCCGGAGCTGGGCTCTCCCCGGCTGGCTAACCTCGCCCAGGTCAGCCGGAGCTGGGCTCTCCCCGGTCAGCCGGAGCTGGACTCTCCCCGGTCAGCCGGAGCTGGGCTCTCCCTGGCTGGCTAACCTCGCCCAGGTCAGCCGGAGCTGGGCTCTCCCCGGTCAGCCGGAGCTGGGCTCTCCCCGGTCAGCCGGAGCTAGGCTCTCCCCGGTCAGCCGGAGCTGGGCTCTCCCCGGCTGGCTAACCTCTCTCCGGTCAGCCGGAGCTGGGCTCTCCCCGGCTGGCTAACCTCTCTCCGGTCAGCCGGAGCTGGGCTCTCCCCGGCTGGCTAACCTCGCCCCGGTCAGCCGGAGCTGGGCTCTTCCCAGCTGGCTAACCTCGCCCCGGTCAGCCGGAACTGGGCTCTCCCCGGCTGGCTAACCTCTGCCCGGTCAGCCGGAGCTGGGCTCTAACCGGTCAGCCGGAGCTGGGCTCTCCCCAGTCAGCCGGAGCTCGGCTCTCCCCGGTCAGCCGGAGCTGGGCTCTCCCCGGTCAGCCGGAGCTGGGCTCTCCCCGATCAGCCGGAACTGGGCTTTCCCTGATCAGCCGGAGCTGGGCTTTCCCCGATCAGCCGGAGCTGGGCTCTCCCTGGTCAGCCAGCGGAGAGTGGGGGGGGGGTGCGGAAACGATAGCGGGATGTTGGCGGGTGGCTGGGGACAGACAGACAGACACTCCCCATATGGGGTGACCTCGCCCCTTAGGGAGTCCGGTTGCCACGGGAACATCGTGTGCTTCCTAAACTCTATTGGTGGTCGATGGGGTTGGTATGTATGTCCTCTCCACTCCATCTTGTCACATTTCTGGATTGGTCTCCATCAGCTTCTCGGCAAGACCTGTCATGGATGTATGCACGCTACTGCCCCCCCCCCCCCCCCCCCTTGAAGCGAAGCTGGGCCATGGAGACTGACAGGCCAACAGGCAGGATAAGAGGAGAAAATAATGAGGAGAAACAACTGATCCCGCGAGACGGAGAGAATGGGTGAGAGGGGGCGATATAGAGAATGGGTGAAAGGGTGCGATATAGGGAATGGGTGAGAGGGGGCGATATAGAGAATGGGAGTGAGGGGGCGATATAGAGAATGGGTGAAAGGGGGCGATATAGAGAATGGGTGAAAGGGGGCGATATAGGGAATGGGTGAGAGGGGGCGATATAGAGAATGGGTGAGAGGGGGCGATATAGAGAATGGGTGAGAGGGGGCGATATAGAGAATGGGTGAGAGGGGGCGATATAGGGAATGGGTGAGAGGGGGCGATATAGGGAATGGGTGAGAGGGGGCGATATAGAGAATGGGTGAGAGGGGGCGATATAGGGAATGGGTGAGAGGGGGCGATATAGAGAATGGATGAGAGGGGGCGATATAGAGAATGGATGAGAGGGGGCGACATAGAGAATGGGTGAAAGGGGGCGATATACAGAATGGGTGAGAGGGGGCGATATAGAGAATGGGTGAGAGGGGGCGATATAGGGAATGGGTGAGAGGGGGCGATATAGGGAATGGGTGAGAGGGGGCGATATACAGAATGGGTGAGAGGGGGCGATATAGAGAATGGGTGAGAGGGGGCGATATAGGGAATGGGTGAGAGGGGGCGATATACAGAATGGGTGAGAGGGGGCGATATAGAGAATGGGTGAGAGGGGGCGATATAGGGAATGGGTGAGAGGGGGCGATATACAGAATGGGTGAGAGGGGGCGATATAGAGAATGGATGAGAGGGGCCGATATAGAGAATGGGTGAGAGGGGCCGATATAGAGAATGGGTGAGAGGGGCCGATATAGAGAATGGGTGAGAGGGGGCGATATAGAGAATGGGTGAGAGGGGGCGATATAGAGAATGGATGAGAGGGGGCGATATAGAGAATGGATGAGAGGGGGCGATATAGAGAATGGATAAGAGGGGGCGATATAGAGAATGGATAAGAGAGGGCGATATAGAGAATGGGTGAGAGGGGGCGATATAGAGAATGGATGAGAGGGGGCGATATAGAGAATGGATGAGAGGGGGCGATATAGAGGAGCAATGAGGGAATGGGGTACAGAGAGGAAGGGAGGTAGAAACAATTGGATGTGGAGAAAGGTCCATAGAGTCACTGAGAGAGAAAAACACAAAAATAAAAATTCCAAAGAAAATAGCATGTGAGGAAAAAAGAGACAACTGTGTGTGACATAGAGGAAGAATTGTACAATTGGAAGTAGTAACTCCCGGGGAAACAATGTAACTATTAGCCACTATATATACCACATGCTGCAGATGCATTCACAAGGCACCAGTGGTGAATTGAAAGGTCACTAGTTCACATGTTTTAAGCTTAAAACATTGGTGCAGGTCCAGGGGAGGTGAGGCACTGGAGCAATGGATTTACCTGTCCGCTTGGTCGGCGGTGGCAGGAGGGAAATGTTCAGAGAGCTCCGCCAGATGGCGACCCCGGCCGGCACGTCCTTGGCGCCGCGGGTTTTCTAAATCCCGGCAGACTCCTTTAATGTTCTCCCCTCGTAGCGTGTCAATCCCGCCAGTCTGATGGTAAACAGTCTGATGCGCTAAACATACACTGAGCGAATATTTCTTCACCGTAGGGGTTTCTTTTCACGCCTTTGTCGCCCCTACTTGCACCCCTTTGCTATCCCCCCCACCATCCCCTCAGCATCTCCTCAGCATCCGCTCACCCCACCCATCTCATCCGCACGCACCCCGGCCATCCCCCCACCCCACCTCCCCCTACCCATACACTCCGCACCACACTGCCCCACCCATACCCTCTGCACCCCCCACCGACCATCCCCTACCCCCTCCGCCCCCACCATCCCTGCCCTCAGGCTCCGCCCCCCCCCCCACGGACCATTCCCTGCCCCCTCCGCCCCCACCATACCTCCCCTCAGCCCCCCACCCCCCCCCCCCCACATGCCACTATCCCAGCCGCCTTTCACCCATGCTCCTCTATTTGTAAAGACTAGGATTTCTAGTCCGCCATTCCCAATCTACCTGTACACGGTCATAGAGAGAGGGGGGAGAGAGGGGGGAGGGAGAGGGCGACAAGGGACATCAGTCCTGGGGAGAGCGGAGAGCAATAGGGCAGGGCAGCTAGGGCAGGGCAGGGCGGTCGCGGGGTGTGCCAGGCGGCCTCGGGCAGGGGGCGGGGGGGGGGGGGGCGGGCAGGGGCAGCCTCGGGGTCCTCACGCCCCTAAATCACGGCCCCATGTAATCTATAAGCCAGCGATAAGCGTCTGACTCATGGTCTACGGTTCCACCCGCCCGGGCTCGTATATCAACCGGCAGCGGCCCTCGAGGGGGATTGCCCCCCACCCCGGCCGCCCCACCCCGCGTGATGCATCACCCCTCACAGAAACACATCCCCTGGCAATTTACCCCCGCTCCCGTCCCGCCTGGCCCTCACATCCCCTCCCCCGCTCTCACACCCCTTTCACACCCAATGGCCTTCTGACCTGCACCAAATACACGACTGGGAACGGATGGGTGGGGCGTGCAATGCAATGGGCCTCCTCGCTGTGCCGTCGCAATCAAATCTTCAAAACCGTGACTGACGGCTGTAGACTGATAGATACCCCGTCAATATATAGACTCCCTGGTCATTGTGTACCTGCTCAGACCACATGAGCAGGACCGTCTTGACGTTCACTTAACACGGGCAGGACCGTCATGACGTTCACTTAATACGGTCACAGCGGGCAGCACCGTCATGACGTTCACTAACAACACGGGCAGGACCGTCATGGTGTTCACCTAACACAGTCACAGCGGGTAGGACCGTCATGACGTTCACCTAACACGGTCACAGCGGGTAGGACCGTCATGAAGTTCACTTTACACGGTCACAGCGGGTAGGACCGTCATGACGTTCACTTAACACGGTCACATCGGGCAGGACCGTCATGACGTTCTCTTAACACGGTCACAGCGGGCAGGACCGTCATAAAGTTCACTTTACACGGGCAGGACCGTCATGACGTTCACCTAACACAGTCACAGCGGGTAGGACCGTCATGACGTTCACTTAACACGGTCACAGCGGGTAGGACCGTCATGACGTTCTCTTAACACGGTCACAGCGGGCAGCACCGTCATGAAGTTCACTTAACACGGTCACGGCGGGCAGGACCGTCATGACGTTCACTTAACACGATCACAGCGGTCAGGACCGTCATGACGTTCCCTCAACGCGGTCACAGCGGGCAGGACCGCCATGACGTTCACCGAACACGGTCACAGCGGGCAGGGCTGTCATGACGTTCAGTTGACACGGTCACAGCGGGCAGGACCGTCATGACGTTCAGTTGACACGGTCACAGCGGGTAGGACCGTCATGACGTTCAGTTAACACGGTCACAGCGGGCAGGACCGTCATGACGTTCAGTTGACACGGTCACAGCGGGCAGGACCGTCATGACGTTCAGTTGACACGGTCAACTGGCCTGGTGGGAAGGTGGGAAGGTGTCCCTAAAGGCTTCTAGTTCTACTAGGGGTCTGGTGGGAAGGTGTCGGCAAGGCTTCTAGTTCTACTAGAGGTCAGGTGGGATGGTGTCCGCAAGGCTTCTAGTTCTACTAGAGGCCTGGTGGGAATGTCTCCGCAAGGCTTCTACTTCTACGAGAGGCATGGTGGGAATGTGTCCGCAAGGCTTCTAGTTCTACTGGAGGCCTGCTGGGGTGGTGTCCGCAAGGCTTCTAGTTCTACTGCAGGCCTGGTGGGAAGGTGTCCGCAAGGCTTCTAGTTATACTGGAGGCCTGGTGGGGTGGTGTCCGCAAGGCTTCTAGTTCTACTGGAGGCCTGGTGGGGTGGTGTCCGCAAGGCTTCTAGTTCTACAAGAGGCCTGGTGGGATGGTGTCCGCAAGGCTTCTAGTTCTACTAGAGGTCTGATCGGTAGGTGTCCGCAAGGCTTCTAGTTCTACTGGAGGCCTGGTGGGGAGGTGTCCGCAAGGCTTCTAGTTCTACTAGAGGTCTGGTCGGTAGGTTTCTGCAAGGCTTCTAGTTCTACTGGAGGTCTGGTGGGGAGGTGTCCGCAAGGCTTCTAGTTCTACTAGAGGTCTGGTCGGTAGGGGTCTGCAAGGCTTCTAGTTCTACTAGAGGTCTGGTCGGTAGGTGTCCGCAAGGCTTCTAGTTCTACTAGAGGTCTGGTCGGTAGGTGTCCGCAAGGCTTCTAGTTCTACTAGAGGTCTGGTCGGTAGGTGTCTGCAAGGCTTCTAGTTCTACTAGAGGTCTGGTCGGTAGGTGTCCGCAAGGCTTCTAGTTCTACTAGAGGTCTGGTCGGTAGGTGTCCGCAAGGCCTCTAGTTCTACTACAGGTCTGGTCGGTAGGTGTCCGCAAGGCTTCTAGTTCTACTGGAGGCCTGGTGGGGAGGTGTCCGCAAGGCTTCTAGTTCTACTAGAGGTCTGGTCGGTAGGTGTCCGCTATGTTTCTAGTTCTCTTGGAGGTCTGGTCGGTAGGTGTCCGCAAGGCTTCTAGTTCTACTCCAGGCCTGGTCGGGAGGTGTCCGCAAGGCTTCTAGTTCTACTAGAGGTCTGGTGGCATGCTGTCCGCAAGGCTTCTAGTTCTACTAGAGGTCTGGTCGGTAGGTTTCTGCAAGGCTTCTAGTTCTACTAGAAATCTGGTCGGTAGGTGTCCGCAAGGCTTCTAGTTCTACTAGAGGTCTGGTCGGTAGGTGTCCGCAAGGCTTCTAGTTTTACTAGAGGTCTGGTCGGTAGGTGTCCGCAAGGCTTCTAGTTCTACTAGAGATCTGGTCGGTAGGTGTCCGCAAGGCTTCTAGTTCTACTAGAGGTCTGGTCGGTAGGTGTCCGCAAGGCTTCTAGTTTTACTAGAGGTCTGGTCGGTAGGTGTCCGCAAGGCTTCTAGTTCTACTAGAGATCTGGTCGGTAGGTGTCCGCAAGGCTTCTAGTTCTACTAGAGGTCTGGTGGGGAGGTGTCCGCAAGGCCTCTAGTTCTACTAGACGTCTAGTCGGTAGGTGTCCGCAAGGCTTCTATTTCTACTAGAGGTCTGGTCGGTAGGTGTCCGCAAGGCTTCTAGTTCTACTAAAGGTCTGGTCGGTAGGTGTCCGCAAGGCTTCTAGTTATACTAGAGGTCTGGTCGGTAGGTTTCCGCAAGGCTTCTAGTTATACTAGAGGTCTGGTCGGTAGGCGTCCGCAAGGCTTCTAGTTCTACTAGAGGTCTGGTCGGTAGGTGTCCGCAAGGCTTCTAGTTCTACTCCAGGCCTGATGGGGAGGTATCCGCAAGGTTTCTAGTTCTACTAGACGTCTAGTCGGTAGGTATCCGCAAGGCTTCTAGTTCTACTAGAGGTCTGGTCGGTAGGTGTCTGCAAGGCTTCTAGTTCTACTAGAGGTCTGGTCGGTAGGTGTCTGCAAGGCTTCTAGTTCTACTAGAGGTCTGGTCGGTAGGTGTCCGCAAGGCTTCTAGTTCTACTAGAGGTCTGGTTTGTAGGTGTCCGCAAGGCTTCTAGAGCTACTAGAGGTCTGGTCAGTAGGTGTCCGCAAGGCTTCTAGTTCTACTAGAGGTCTAGTCGGTAGGTGTCCGCAAGGCTTCTATTTCTACTAGAGGTCTGGTCGGTAGGTGACCGCAAGGCTTCTAGTTCTACTGGAGGCCTGGTGGGGAGGAATCCGCAAGGCTTCTAGTTCTACTAGAGGTCTGGTCGGTAGGTGTCCGCAAGGCTTCTAGTTCTACTAGAGGTCTGGTCGGTAGGTTTCCGCAAGGCTTCTAGTTATACTAAAGGTCTGGTCGGTAGGTGTCCGCAAGGCTTCTAGTTCTACTAGAGGTCTGGTCGGTAGGTGTCCACAAGGCTTCTAGTTCTACTGGAGGCCTGGTGGGGAGGTATCCGCAAGGCTTCTAGTTCTACTAGAGGTCTGGTCGGTTGGTGTCCGCAAGGCCTCTAGTTCTACTAGAGGTCTGGTCGGTAGGTGTCGGCAAGGCTTCTAGTTCTACTAGAGGTCTGGTCGGTAGGTGTCCGCAAGGCTTCTAGTTCTACTAGAGGTCTGGTCGGTAGGTGTCCACAAGGCTTCTAGTTCTACTGGAGGCCTGGTGGGGAGGTATCCGCAAGGCTTCTAGTTCTACTAGAGGTCTGGTCGGTAGGTGTCCGCAAAGCTTCTAGTTCTACTAGAGGTCTGGTCGGTAGGTGTCCGCAAGACCTCTAGTTCTACTAGAGGTCTAGTCGGTAGGTGTCCGCAAGGCTTCTATTTCTACTAGAGGTCTGGTCGGTAGGTGACTGCAAGGCTTCTAGTTCTACTAAAGGTCTGGTCGTTAGGTGTCCGCAAGGCTTCTAGTTATACTAGAGGTCTGGTCGGTAGATGTCCGCAAGGCTTCTAGTTCTACTGGAGGCCTGGTGGGGAGGTATCCGCAAGGCTTCTATTTCTACTAGAGGTCTGGTCGGTAGGTGTCCGCAAGGCTTTTAGTTCTACTAGAGGTCTGGTCGGTAGGTGTCCGCAAGGCTTCTAGTTCTACTAGAGGTCTGGTCGGTAGGTGTCCGCAAGGCCTCTAGTTCTACTAGAGGTCTGGTCGGTAGGTGTCCGCAAGGCTTTTAGTTCTACTGGAGGCCTGGTGGGGAGGTGTCCGCAAGGCTTCTAGTTCTACTAGAGGTCTGGTCGGTAGGTGTCCGCTATGTTTCTAGTTCTACTAGAGGTCTGGTGGGTAGGTGTCCGCAAGGCTTCTAGTTCTACTCCAGGCCTGGTGGGGAGGTGTCCGCAAGGCTTCTAGTTCTACTAGAGGTCTGGTGGCATGCTGTCCGCAAGGCTTCTAGTTCTACTAGAGGTCTGGTCGGTAGGTTTCTGCAAGGCTTCTAGTTCTACTAGAAGTCTGGTCGGTAGGTGTCCGCAAGGCCTCTAGTTCTACTACAGGTCTGGTCGGTAGGTGTCCGCAAGGCTTCTAGTTCTACTGGAGGCCTGGTGGGGAGGTGTCCGCAAGGCTTCTAGTTCTACTAGAGGTCTGGTCGGTAGGTGTCCGCTATGTTTCTAGTTCTACTGGAGGTCTGGTCGGTAGGTGTCCGCAAGGCTTCTAGTTCTACTCCAGGCCTGGTCGGGAGGTGTCCGCAAGGCTTCTAGTTCTACTAGAGGTCTGGTGGCATGCTGTCCGCAAGGCTTCTAGTTCTACTAGAGGTCTGGTCGGTAGGTTTCTGCAAGGCTTCTAGTTCTACTAGAAATCTGGTCGGTAGGTGTCCGCAAGGCTTCTAGTTCTACTAGAGGTCTGGTCGGTAGGTGTCCGCAAGGCTTCTAGTTTTACTAGAGGTCTGGTCGGTAGGTGTCCGCAAGGCTTCTAGTTCTACTAGAGATCTGGTCGGTAGGTGTCCGCAAGGCTTCTAGTTCTACTAGAGGTCTGGTGGGGAGGTGTCCGCAAGGCTTCTAGTTCTACTAGAGGTCTGGTCGGTAGGTGTCCGCAAGGCTTCTAGTTCTACTAGAGGTCTGGTGGGGAGGTGTCCGCAAGGCTTCTAGTTCTACTAGAGGTCTGGTCGGTAGGTGTTCGCAAGGCTTCTAGTTCTACTAGAGGTCTGGTCGGTAGGTGTCCGCAAGGCCTCTAGTTCTACTAGACGTCTAGTCGGTAGGTGTCCGCAAGGCTTCTATTTCTACTAGAGGTCTGGTCGGTAGGTGTCCGCAAGGCTTCTAGTTCTACTAAAGGTCTGGTCGGTAGGTGTCCGCAAGGCTTCTAGTTATACTAGAGGTCTGGTCGGTAGGTTTCCGCAAGGCTTCTAGTTATACTAGAGGTCTGGTCGGTAGGCGTCCGCAAGGCTTCTAGTTCTACTAGAGGTCTGGTCGGTAGGTGTCCGCAAGGCTTCTAGTTCTACTCCAGGCCTGATGGGGAGGTATCCGCAAGGTTTCTAGTTCTACTAGACGTCTAGTCGGTAGGTATCCGCAAGGCTTCTAGTTCTACTAGAGGTCTGGTCGGTAGGTGTCTGCAAGGCTTCTAGTTCTACTAGAGGTCTGGTCGGTAGGTGTCTGCAAGGCTTCTAGTTCTACTAGAGGTCTGGTCGGTAGGTGTCCGCAAGGCTTCTAGTTCTACTAGAGGTCTGGTTTGTAGGTGTCCGCAAGGCTTCTAGAGCTACTAGAGGTCTGGTCAGTAGGTGTCCGCAAGGCTTCTAGTTCTACTAGAGGTCTAGTCGGTAAGTGTCCGCAAGGCTTCTATTTCTACTAGAGGTCTGGTCGGTAGGTGACCGCAAGGCTTCTAGTTCTACTGGAGGCCTGGTGGGGAGGAATCCGCAAGGCTTCTAGTTCTACTAGAGGTCTGGTCGGTAGGTGTCCGCAAGGCTTCTAGTTCTACTAGAGGTCTGGTCGGTAGGTTTCCGCAAGGCTTCTAGTTATACTAAAGGTCTGGTCGGTAGGTGTCCGCAAGGCTTCTAGTTCTACTAGAGGTCTGGTCGGTAGGTGTCCACAAGGCTTCTAGTTCTACTGGAGGCCTGGTGGGGAGGTATCCGCAAGGCTTCTAGTTCTACTAGAGGTCTGGTCGGTTGGTGTCCGCAAGGCCTCTAGTTCTACTAGAGGTCTGGTCGGTAGGTGTCGGCAAGGCTTCTAGTTCTACTAGAGGTCTGGTCGGTAGGTGTCCGCAAGGCTTCTAGTTCTACTAGAGGTCTGGTCGGTAGGTGTCCACAAGGCTTCTAGTTCTACTGGAGGCCTGGTGGGGAGGTATCCGCAAGGCTTCTAGTTCTACTAGAGGTCTGGTCGGTAGGTGTCCGCAAAGCTTCTAGTTCTACTAGAGGTCTGGTCGGTAGGTGTCCGCAAGACCTCTAGTTCTACTAGAGGTCTAGTCGGTAGGTGTCCGCAAGGCTTCTATTTCTACTAGAGGTCTGGTCGGTAGATGTCCGCAAGGCTTCTAGTTCTACTGGAGGCCTGGTGGGGAGGTATCCGCAAGGCTTCTATTTCTACTAGAGGTCTGGTCGGTAGGTGTCCGCAAGGCTTTTAGTTCTACTAGAGGTCTGGTCGGTAGGTGTCCGCAAGGCTTCTAGTTCTACTAGAGGTCTGGTCGGTAGGTGTCCGCAAGGCCTCTAGTTCTACTAGAGGTCTGGTCGGTAGGTGTCCGCAAGGCTTCTAGTTCTACTGGAGGCCTGGTGGGGAGGTGTCCGCAAGGCTTCTAGTTCTACTAGAGGTCTGGTCGGTAGGTGTCCGCTATGTTTCTAGTTCTACTAGAGGTCTGGTGGGTAGGTGTCCGCAAGGCTTCTAGTTCTACTCCAGGCCTGGTGGGGAGGTGTCCGCAAGGCTTCTAGTTCTACTAGAGGTCTGGTGGCATGCTGTCCGCAAGGCTTCTAGTTCTACTAGAGGTCTGGTCGGTAGGTTTCTGCAAGGCTTCTAGTTCTACTAGAAGTCTGGTCGGTAGGTGTCCGCAAGGCTTCTAGTTCTACTAGAAGTCTGGTCGGTAGGTGTCCGCAAGGCTTCTAGTTCTACTAGAGGTCTGGTCGGTAGGTGTCCGCAAGGCTTCTAGTTTTACTAGAGGTCTGGTCGGTAGGTGTCCGCAAGGCTTCTAGTTCTACTAGAGATCTGGTCGGTAGGTATCCGCAAGGCTTCTAGTTCTACTAGAGGTCTGGTGGGGAGGTGTCCGCAAGGCTTCTAGTTCTACTAGAGGTCTGGTCGGCAGGTTTCCGCAAGGCTTCTAGTTCTACTAGTGGTCTGGTCGGTAGGTGTCTGCAAGGCTTCTAGTTCTACTAGAGGTCTGGTGGAGAGGTGTCCGCAAGGCTTCTAGTTCTACTAGAGGTCTGGTCGGTAGGTGTCCGCATGGCTTCTAGTTCTACTAGAGGTCTGGTCGGTAGGTTTCCGCAAGGCTTCTAGTTCTACTAGAGGTCTGGTCGGTAGGTGTCCGCAAGGCTTCTAGTTCTACTAGAGGTCTGGTGGGGAGGTGTCCGCAAGGCTTCTAGTTCTACTAGAGGTCTGGTCGGTAGGTGTCCGCAAGGCTTCTAGTTCTACTAGAGGTCTGGTCGGTAGGTGCCCGCAAGGCTTTTATTTCTACTGGAGGTCTGGTTGGTAGGTGTCCGCAAGGCTTTTATTTCTACTGGAGGTCTGGTTGGTAGGTGTCCGCAAGGCTTCTAGTTCTACTAGAGGTCTGGTCGGTAGATTTCTGCAAGGCTTCTAGTTCTACTAGAGGTCTGGTCGGTAGGTGTCCGCAAGGTTTCTAGTTCTACTAGAGGTCTGGTCGGTAGGTGTCCGCAAGGCTTCTAGTTCTACTAGAGGTCTGGTCGGTAGGTGTCCACAAGGCTTCTAGTTCTACTGGAGGCCTGGTGGGGAGGTATCCGCAAGGCTTCTAGTTCTACTAGAGGTCTGGTCGGTAGGTGTCCGCAAAGCTTCTAATTCTACTAGAGGTCTGGTCGGTAGGTGTCCGCAAGACCTCTAGTTCTACTAGAGGTCTAGTCGGTAGGTGTCCGCAAGGCTTCTATTTCTACTAGAGGTCTGGTCGGTAGGTGACTGCAAGGCTTCTAGTTCTACTAAAGGTCTGGTCGTTAGGTGTCCGCAAGGCTTCTAGTTATACTAGAGGTCTGGTCGGTAGGTGTCCGCAAGGCTTCTAGTTCTACTGGAGGCCTGGTGGGGAGGTATCCGCAAGGCTTCTATTTCTACTAGAGGTCTGGTCGGTAGGTGTCCGCTATGTTTCTAGTTCTACTAGAGGTCTGGTGGGTAGGTGTCCGCAAGGCTTCTAGTTCTACTCCAGGCCTGGTGGGGAGGTGTCCGCAAGGCTTCTAGTTCTACTAGAGGTCTGGTGGCATGCTGTCCGCAAGGCTTCTAGTTCTACTAGAGGTCTGGTCGGTAGGTTTCTGCAAGGCTTCTAGTTCTACTAGAAGTCTGGTCGGTAGGTGTCCGCAAGGCTTCTAGTTCTACTAGAAGTCTGGTCGGTAGGTGTCCGCAAGGCTTCTAGTTCTACTAGAGGTCTGGTCGGTAGGTGTCCGCAAGGCTTCTAGTTTTACTAGAGGTCTGGTCGGTAGGTGTCCGCAAGGCTTCTAGTTCTACTAGAGATCTGGTCGGTAGGTATCCGCAAGGCTTCTAGTTCTACTAGAGGTCTGGTGGGGAGGTGTCCGCAAGGCTTCTAGTTCTACTAGAGGTCTGGTCGGCAGGTTTCCGCAAGGCTTCTAGTTCTACTAGTGGTCTGGTCGGTAGGTGTCTGCAAGGCTTCTAGTTCTACTAGAGGTCTGGTGGAGAGGTGTCCGCAAGGCTTCTAGTTCTACTAGAGGTCTGGTCGGTAGGTGTCCGCATGGCTTCTAGTTCTACTAGAGGTCTGGTCGGTAGGTTTCCGCAAGGCTTCTAGTTCTACTAGAGGTCTGGAAGGTAGGTGTCCGCAAGGCTTCTATTTCTACTAGAGGTCTGGTGGGGAGGTGTCCGCAAGGCTTCTAGTTCTACTAGAGGTCTGGTCGGTAGGTGTCCGCAAGGCTTCTAGTTCTACTAGAGGTCTGGTCGGTAGGTGCCCGCAAGGCTTTTATTTCTACTGGAGGTCTGGTTGGTAGGTGTCCGCAAGGCTTTTATTTCTACTGGAGGTCTGGTTGGTAGGTGTCCGCAAGGCTTCTAGTTTTACTAGAGGTCTGGTCGGTAGATTTCTGCAAGGCTTCTAGTTCTACTAGAGGTCTGGTCGGTAGGTGTCCGCAAGGCTTCTAGTTCTACTAGAGGTCTGGTCGGTAGGTGTCCGCAAGGCTTCTAGTTCTACTAGAGGTCTAGTCGGTAGGTGTCCGCAAGGCTTCTAGTTCTACTAGAGGTCTGCTGGGGAGGGGTCCGCAAGGCTTCTAGTTCTACTAGAGGTCTAGTCGGTAGGTGTCCGCAAGGCTTCTAGTTCTACTAGAGGTCTGGTCGGTAGATGTCCGCAAGGCTTCTATTTCTACTAGAGGTCTGGTCGGTAGGTGTCCGCAAGGCTTCTAGTTATACTAGAGGTCTGGTCGGTAGGTGTCCGCAAGGCTTCTAGTTCTACTGGAGGCCTGGTGGGGAGGTATCCGCAAGGCTTCTATTTCTACTAGAGGTCTGGTCGGTAGGTGTCCGCAAGGCTTTTAGTTCTACTAGAGGTCTGGTCGGTAGGTGTCCGCAAGGCTTCTAGTTCTACTAGAGGTCTGGTCGGTAGGTGTCCGCAAGGCCTCTAGTTCTACTACAGGTCTGGTCGGTAGGTGTCCGCAAGGCTTCTAGTTCTACTGGAGGCCTGGTGGGGAGGTGTCCGCAAGGCTTCTAGTTCTACTAGAGGTCTGGTCGGTAGGTGTCCGCTATGTTTCTAGTTCTACTAGAGGTCTGGTCGGTAGGTGTCCGCAAGGCTTCTAGTTCTACTCCAGGCCTGGTCGGGAGGTGTCCGCAAGGCTTCTAGTTCTACTAGAGGTCTGGTGGCATGCTGTCCGCAAGGCTTCTAGTTCTACTAGAGGTCTGGTCGGTAGGTTTCTGCAAGGCTTCTAGTTCTACTAGAAATCTGGTCGGTAGGTGTCCGCAAGGCTTCTAGTTCTACTAGAGGTCTGGTCGGTAGGTGTCCGCAAGGCTTCTAGTTTTACTAGAGGTCTGGTCGGTAGGTGTCCGCAAGGCTTCTAGTTCTACTAGAGATCTGGTCGGTAGGTGTCCGCAAGGCTTCTAGTTCTACTAGAGGTCTGGTGGGGAGGTGTCCGCAAGGCTTCTAGTTCTACTAGAGGTCTGGTCGGTAGGTGTCCGCAAGGCTTCTAGTTCTACTAGAGGTCTGGTGGGGAGGTGTCCGCAAGGCTTCTAGTTCTACTAGAGGTCTGGTCGGTAGGTGTTCGCAAGGCTTCTAGTTCTACTAGAGGTCTGGTCGGTAGGTGTCCGCAAGGCCTCTAGTTCTACTAGACGTCTAGTCGGTAGGTGTCCGCAAGGCTTCTATTTCTACTAGAGGTCTGGTCGGTAGGTGTCCGCAAGGCTTCTAGTTCTACTAAAGGTCTGGTCGGTAGGTGTCCGCAAGGCTTCTAGTTATACTAGAGGTCTGGTCGGTAGGTTTCCGCAAGGCTTCTAGTTATACTAGAGGTCTGGTCGGTAGGCGTCCGCAAGGCTTCTAGTTCTACTAGAGGTCTGGTCGGTAGGTGTCCGCAAGGCTTCTAGTTCTACTCCAGGCCTGATGGGGAGGTATCCGCAAGGTTTCTAGTTCTACTAGACGTCTAGTCGGTAGGTATCCGCAAGGCTTCTAGTTCTACTAGAGGTCTGGTCGGTAGGTGTCCGCAAGGCTTCTAGTTCTACTAGAGGTCTGGTCGGTAGGTGTCTGCAAGGCTTCTAGTTCTACTAGAGGTCTGGTCGGTAGGTGTCCGCAAGGCTTCTAGTTCTACTAGAGGTCTGGTTTGTAGGTGTCCGCAAGGCTTCTAGAGCTACTAGAGGTCTGGTCAGTAGGTGTCCGCAAGGCTTCTAGTTCTACTAGAGGTCTAGTCGGTAGGTGTCCGCAAGGCTTCTATTTCTACTAGAGGTCTGGTCGGTAGGTGACCGCAAGGCTTCTAGTTCTACTGGAGGCCTGGTGGGGAGGTATCCGCAAGGCTTCTAGTTCTACTAGAGGTCTGGTCGGTAGGTGTCCGCAAGGCTTCTAGTTCTACTAGAGGTCTGGTCGGTAGGTGTCCGCAAGGCTTCTAGTTCTACTAGAGGTCTGGTCCGTAGGTGTCCACAAGGCTTCTAGTTCTACTGGAGGCCTGGTGGGGAGGTATCCGCAAGGCTTCTAGTTCTACTAGAGGTCTGGTCGGTTGGTGTCAGCAAGGCCTCTAGTTCTACTAGAGGTCTGGTCGGTAGGTGTCGGCAAGGCTTCTAGTTCTACTAGAGGTCTGGTCGGTAGGTGTCCGCAAGGCTTCTAGTTCTACTAGAGGTCTGGTCGGTAGGTGTCCACAAGGCTTCTAGTTCTACTGGAGGCCTGGTGGGGAGGTATCCGCAAGGCTTCTAGTTCTACTAGAGGTCTGGTCGGTAGGTGTCCGCAAAGCTTCTAGTTCTACTAGAGGTCTGGTCGGTAGGTGTCCGCAAGACCTCTAGTTCTACTAGAGGTCTAGTCGGTAGGTGTCCGCAAGGCTTCTATTTCTACTAGAGGTCTGGTCGGTAGGTGACTGCAAGGCTTCTAGTTCTACTAAAGGTCTGGTCGTTAGGTGTCCGCAAGGCTTCTAGTTATACTAGAGGTCTGGTCGGTAGGTGTCCGCAAGGCTTCTAGTTCTACTGGAGGCCTGGTGGGGAGGTATCCGCAAGGCTTCTATTTCTACTAGAGGTCTGGTCGGTAGGTGTCCGCAAGGCTTTTAGTTCTACTAGAGGTCTGGTCGGTAGGTGTCCGCAAGGCTTCTAGTTCTACTAGAGGTCTGGTCGGTAGGTGTCCGCAAGGCCTCTAGTTCTACTAGAGGTCTGGTCGGTAGGTGTCCGCAAGGCTTCTAGTTCTACTAGAGGTCTGGTCGGTAGGTGTCCGCTATGTTTCTAGTTCTACTAGAGGTCTGGTGGGTAGGTGTCCGCAAGGCTTCTAGTTCTACTCCAGGCCTGGTGGGGAGGTGTCCGCAAGGCTTCTAGTTCTACTAGAGGTCTGGTGGCATGCTGTCCGCAAGGCTTCTAGTTCTACTAGAGGTCTGGTCGGTAGGTTTCTGCAAGGCTTCTAGTTCTACTAGAAGTCTGGTCGGTAGGTGTCCGCAAGGCTTCTAGTTCTACTAGAAGTCTGGTCGGTAGGTGTCCGCAAGGCTTCTAGTTCTACTAGAGGTCTGGTCGGTAGGTGTCCGCAAGGCTTCTAGTTTTACTAGAGGTCTGGTCGGTAGGTGTCCGCAAGGCTTCTAGTTCTACTAGAGATCTGGTCGGTAGGTATCCGCAAGGCTTCTAGTTCTACTAGAGGTCTGGTGGGGAGGTGTCCGCAAGGCTTCTAGTTCTACTAGAGGTCTGGTCGGTAGGTGTCCGCAAGGCCTCTAGTTCTACTAGAGGCCTGGTGGGGAGGTGTCCGCAAGGCTTCTAGTTCTACTAGAGGTCTGGTCGGTAGGTGTCCGCTATGTTTCTAGTTCTACTAGAGGTCTGGTGGGTAGGTGTCCGCAAGGCTTCTAGTTCTACTCCAGGCCTGGTGGGGAGGTGTCCGCAAGGCTTCTAGTTCTACTAGAGGTCTGGTGGCATGCTGTCCGCAAGGCTTCTAGTTCTACTAGAGGTCTGGTCGGTAGGTTTCTGCAAGGCTTCTAGTTCTACTAGAAGTCTGGTCGGTAGGTGTCCGCAAGGCTTCTAGTTCTACTAGAAGTCTGGTCGGTAGGTGTCCGCAAGGCTTCTAGTTCTACTAGAGGTCTGGTCGGTAGGTGTCCGCAAGGCTTCTAGTTTTACTAGAGGTCTGGTCGGTAGGTGTCCGCAAGGCTTCTAGTTCTACTAGAGATCTGGTCGGTAGGTATCCGCAAGGCTTCTAGTTCTACTAGAGGTCTGGTGGGGAGGTGTCCGCAAGGCTTCTAGTTCTACTAGAGGTCTGGTCGGCAGGTTTCCGCAAGGCTTCTAGTTCTACTAGTGGTCTGGTCGGTAGGTGTCTGCAAGGCTTCTAGTTCTACTAGAGGTCTGGTGGAGAGGTGTCCGCAAGGCTTCTAGTTCTACTAGAGGTCTGGTCGGTAGGTGTCCGCAAGGCTTCTAGTTCTACTAGAGGTCTGGTCGGTAGGTTTCCGCAAGGCTTCTAGTTCTACTAGAGGTCTGGTCGGTAGGTGTCCGCAAGGCTTCTAGTTCTACTAGAGGTCTGGTGGGGAGGTGTCCGCAAGGCTTCTAGTTCTACTAGAGGTCTGGTCGGTAGGTGTCCGCAAGGCTTCTAGTTCTACTAGAGGTCTGGTCGGTAGGTGCCCGCAAGGCTTTTATTTCTACTGGAGGTCTGGTTGGTAGGTGTCCGCAAGGCTTTTATTTCTACTGGAGGTCTGGTTGGTAGGTGTCCGCAAGGCTTCTAGTTATACTAGAGGTCTGGTCGGTAGATTTCTGCAAGGCTTCTAGTTCTACTAGAGGTCTGGTCGGTAGGTGTCCGCAAGGCTTCTAGTTCTACTAGAGGTCTGGTCGGTAGGTGTCCGCAAGGCTTCTAGTTCTACTAGAGGTCTAGTCGGTAGGTGTCCGCAAGGCTTCTAGTTCTACTAGAGGTCTGCTGGGGAGGGGTCCGCAAGGCTTCTAGTTCTACTAGAGGTCTAGTCGGTAGGTGTCCGCAAGGCTTCTAGTTCTACTAGAGGTCTGGTCGGTAGATGTCCGCAAGGCTTCTATTTCTACTAGAGGTCTGGTCGGTAGGTGTCCGCAAGGCTTCTAGTTATACTAGAGGTCTGGTCGGTAGGTGTCCGCAAGGCTTCTAGTTCTACTGGAGGCCTGGTGGGGAGGTATCCGCAAGGCTTCTATTTCTACTAGAGGTCTGGTCGGTAGGTGTCCGCAAGGCTTTTAGTTCTACTAGAGGTCTGGTCGGTAGGTGTCCGCAAGGCTTCTAGTTCTACTAGAGGTCTGGTCGGTAGGTGTCCGCAAGGCCTCTAGTTCTACTACAGGTCTGGTCGGTAGGTGTCCGCAAGGCTTCTAGTTCTACTGGAGGCCTGGTGGGGAGGTGTCCGCAAGGCTTCTAGTTCTACTAGAGGTCTGGTCGGTAGGTGTCCGCTATGTTTCTAGTTCTACTAGAGGTCTGGTCGGTAGGTGTCCGCAAGGCTTCTAGTTCTACTCCAGGCCTGTTCGGGAGGTGTCCGCAAGGCTTCTAGTTCTACTAGAGGTCTGGTGGCATGCTGTCCGCAAGGCTTCTAGTTCTACTAGAGGTCTGGTCGGTAGGTTTCTGCAAGGCTTCTAGTTCTACTAGAGGTCTGGTCGGTAGGTGTCCGCAAGGCTTCTAGTTCTACTAGAGGTCTGGTCGGCAGGTTTCCGCAAGGCTTCTAGTTCTACTAGTGGTCTGGTCGGTAGGTGTCTGCAAGGCTTCTAGTTCTACTAGAGGTCTGGTGGAGAGGTGTCCGCAAGGCTTCTAGTTCTACTAGTGGTCTGGTCGGTAGGTGTCCGCAAGGCTTCTAGTTCTACTAGAGGTCTGGTCGGTAGGTGTCCGCAAGGCTTCTAGTTCTACTAGAGGTCTGGTCGGTAGGTGTCCGCAAGGCTTCTAGTTCTACTAGAGGTCTGGTGGGGAGGTGTCCGCAAGGCTTCTAGTTCTACTAGAGGTCTGGTCGGTAGGTGTCCGCAAGGCTTCTAGTTCTACTAGAGGTCTGGTCGGTAGGTGCCCGCAAGGCTTTTATTTCTACTGGAGGTCTGGTTGGTAGGTGTCCGCAAGGCTTTTATTTCTACTGGAGGTCTGGTTGGTAGGTGTCCGCAAGGTTTCTAGTTCTACTAGAGGTCTGGTCGGTAGATTTCTGCAAGGCTTCTAGTTCTACTAGAGGTCTGGTCGGTAGGTGTCCGCAAGGCTTCTAGTTCTACTAGAGGTCTGGTCGGTAGGTGTCCGCAAGGCTTCTAGTTCTACTAGAGGTCTGGTCGGTAGGTGTCCACAAGGCTTCTAGTTCTACTGGAGGCCTGGTGGGGAGGTATCCGCAAGGCTTCTAGTTCTACTAGAGGTCTGGTCGGTAGGTGTCCGCTATGTTTCTAGTTCTACTAGAGGTCTGGTCGGTAGGTGTCCGCAAGGCTTCTAGTTCTACTCCAGGCCTGGTCGGGAGGTGTCCGCAAGGCTTCTAGTTCTACTAGAGGTCTGGTGGCATGCTGTCCGCAAGGCTTCTAGTTCTACTAGAGGTCTGGTCGGTAGGTTTCTGCAAGGCTTCTAGTTCTACTAGAAATCTGGTCGGTAGGTGTCCGCAAGGCTTCTAGTTCTACTAGAGGTCTGGTCGGTAGGTGTCCGCAAGGCTTCTAGTTTTACTAGAGGTCTGGTCGGTAGGTGTCCGCAAGGCTTCTAGTTCTACTAGAGATCTGGTCGGTAGGTGTCCGCAAGGCTTCTAGTTCTACTAGAGGTCTGGTGGGGAGGTGTCCGCAAGGCTTCTAGTTCTACTAGAGGTCTGGTCGGTAGGTGTCCGCAAGGCTTCTAGTTCTACTAGAGGTCTGGTCGGCAGGTTTCCGCAAGGCTTCTAGTTCTACTAGTGGTCTGGTCGGTAGGTGTCTGCAAGGCTTCTAGTTCTACTAGAGGTCTGGTGGAGAGGTGTCCGCAAGGCTTCTAGTTCTACTAGAGGTCTGGTCGGTAGGTGTCCGCAAGGCTTCTAGTTCTACTAGAGGTCTGGTCGGTAGGTTTCCGCAAGGCTTCTAGTTCTACTAGAGGTCTGGTCGGTAGGTGTCCGCAAGGCTTCTAGTTCTACTAGAGGTCTGGTGGGGAGGTGTCCGCAAGGCTTCTAGTTCTACTAGAGGTCTGGTCGGTAGGTGTCCGCAAGGCTTCTAGTTCTACTAGAGGTCTGGTCGGTAGGTGCCCGCAAGGCTTTTATTTCTACTGGAGGTCTGGTTGGTAGGTGTCCGCAAGGCTTTTATTTCTACTGGAGGTCTGGTTGGTAGGTGTCCGCAAGGCTTCTAGTTCTACTAGAGGTCTGGTCGGTAGATTTCTGCAAGGCTTCTAGTTCTACTAGAGGTCTGGTCGGTAGGTGTCCGCAAGGCTTCTAGTTCTACTAGAGGTCTGGTCGGTAGGTGTCCGCAAGGCTTCTAGTTCTACTAGAGGTCTAGTCGGTAGGTGTCCGCAAGGCTTCTAGTTCTACTAGAGGTCTGCTGGGGAGGGGTCCGCAAGGCTTCTAGTTCTACTAGAGGTCTAGTCGGTAGGTGTCCGCAAGGCTTCTAGTTCTACTAGAGGTCTGGTCGGTAGATGTCCGCAAGGCTTCTATTTCTACTAGAGGTCTGGTCGGTAGGTGTCCGCAAGGCTTCTAGTTATACTAGAGGTCTGGTCGGTAGGTGTCCGCAAGGCTTCTAGTTCTACTGGAGGCCTGGTGGGGAGGTATCCGCAAGGCTTCTATTTCTACTAGAGGTCTGGTCGGTAGGTGTCCGCAAGGCTTTTAGTTCTACTAGAGGTCTGGTCGGTAGGTGTCCGCAAGGCTTCTAGTTCTACTAGAGGTCTGGTCGGTAGGTGTCCGCAAGGCCTCTAGTTCTACTACAGGTCTGGTCGGTAGGTGTCCGCAAGGCTTCTAGTTCTACTGGAGGCCTGGTGGGGAGGTGTCCGCAAGGCTTCTAGTTCTACTAGAGGTCTGGTCGGTAGGTGTCCGCTATGTTTCTAGTTCTACTAGAGGTCTGGTCGGTAGGTGTCCGCAAGGCTTCTAGTTCTACTCCAGGCCTGGTCGGGAGGTGTCCGCAAGGCTTCTAGTTCTACTAGAGGTCTGGTGGCATGCTGTCCGCAAGGCTTCTAGTTCTACTAGAAATCTGGTCGGTAGGTGTCCGCAAGGCTTCTAGTTCTACTAGAGGTCTGGTCGGTAGGTGTCCGCAAGGCTTCTAGTTTTACTAGAGGTCTGGTCGGTAGGTGTCCGCAAGGCTTCTAGTTCTACTAGAGATCTGGTCGGTAGGTGTCCGCAAGGCTTCTAGTTCTACTAGAGGTCTGGTGGGGAGGTGTCCGCAAGGCTTCTAGTTCTACTAGAGGTCTGGTCGGTAGGTGTCCGCAAGGCTTCTAGTTCTACTAGAGGTCTGGTGGGGAGGTGTCCGCAAGGCTTCTAGTTCTACTAGAGGTCTGGTCGGTAGGTGTCCGCAAGGCTTCTAGTTCTACTAGAGGTCTGGTGGGGAGGTGTCCGCAAGGCTTCTAGTTCTACTAGAGGTCTGGTCGGTAGGTTTCCGCAAGGCTTCTAGTTCTACTAGAGGTCTGGTCGGTAGGTGTCTGCAAGGCTTCTAGTTCTACTAGAGGTCTGGTCGGTAGGTGTCCGCAAGGCTTCTAGTTCTACTAGAGGTCTGGTCGGTAGGTTTCCGCAAGGCTTCTAGTTCTACTAGAGGTCTGGTCGGTAGGTTTCCGCAAGGCTTCTAGTTCTACTAGAGGTCTGGTCGGTAGGTGTCCGCAAGGCTTCTAGTTCTACTAGAGGTCTGGTGGGGAGGTGTCCGCAAGGGTTCTAGTTCTACTAGAGGTCTGCTGGGGAGGGGTCCGCAAGGCTTCTAGTTCTACTAGAGGTCTAGTCGGTAGGTGTCCGCAAGGCTTCTAGTTCTACTAGAGGTCTGGTCGGTAGGTGTCCGCAAGGCTTCTAGTTCTACTAGAGGTCTGTTCGGTAGGTGCCCGCAAGGCTTTTATTTCTACTTGAGGTCTGGTTGGTAGGTGTCCGCAAGGCTTTTATTTCTACTGGAGGTCTGGTTGGTAGGTGTCCGCAAGGCTTCTAGTTTTACTGGAGGCCTGGTGGGGAGGTGTCCGCAAGGCTTCTAGTTCTACTAGAGGTCTCGTCGGTAGGTGCCCGCAATGCTTCTAGTTCTACTAGAGGTCTGGTCGGTAGATTTCTGCAAGGCTTCTAGTTCTACTAGAGGTCTGGTCGGTAGGTGTCCGCAAGGCTTCTAGTTCTACTAGAGGTCTGGTCGGTAGGTGTCCGCAAGGCTTCTAGTTCTACTAGAGGTCTAGTCGGTAGGTGTCCGCAAGGCTTCTAGTTCTACTAGAGGTCTGCTGGGGAGGGGTCCGCAAGGCTTCTAGTTCTACTAGAGGTCTAGTCGGTAGGTGTCCGCAAGGCTTCTAGTTCTACTAGAGGTCTGGTCGGTAGGTGTCCGCAAGGCTTCTAGTTCTACTAGAGGTCTGGTCGGTAGGTGTCCGCAAGGCCTCTAGTTCTACTAGAGGTCTGGTCGGTAGGTACCCGCAAGGCTTTTATTTCTACTGGAGGTCTGGTTGGTAGGTGTCCGCAAGGCTTTTATTTCTACTGGAGGTCTTGTTGGTAGGTGTCCACAAGGCTTAAAATTCCACTGTCATAACGTGCCGGTCTAGTTCCACTGTATGGATACTTTGGTGAGCAATAGTTGAGATGTCATAACGCGCCGGTGTAAGGTCTGGCGCCGGTTTAAGAGGTGCATGTCGCGGCCCGGACAAAACAAAATGGACGCATTTATTTGGTAACCAGAGTATATCCCCAAGGTATACCGAATACGCACATAAAGCATCGGTATACCGCCCGACACGTCTTTCATCCGGGTCGGGTGCGCGCGCATCTATTCGGTATGCCGCTGTGTCCTGTTCAAAACCACAAGGGACATTCGGGAGAAGATGGCGGCTGATTAAAAAGTGACTGCCAAGGCCACGAGCGCTCACCTCCGTTGGCCACAGCCAGTAGCCGCCGTGTGCTGACTGACACAGTACTGATTGTGGCCAACGGAGGTGAGCGCTCATGGTCTAGGCTGATTCCATTCACAGGAGCCTGAAGCCGAGGCCCGGCGAGTGTAGTCTTCGCTTGTACCTAGTCCCTATAATGGAATGGAACCTGTTCTATTATATAGGGCTTGGGTACAAGCCAAGACTACGCCCCCCCATCCCCCCCGCCCACGGTCTCAGACGCCTGTGCTCCATTCCCTTGCCCCTAAATGAACCGGACATGACCGGTATGAACAGTACATTGACAATCGGCGTAGCTCTACCGGCAGGTCTGGAGGAGGTTGGGTGTACCGAGAGGGCTACCGGTCCTGACCCAAAGAAATACGCAAGCAGTAGTTACTATTCTGTTTCCATGTCAGTTCCTATCATTATGTGTCTTATGTTTTCAGCGTTTAATTCGCTATGTCGCAAGCGGCTTCTTTAAGTTCGAAGCTGCTTATCGCCGAGGAGTGCTCACTATTTATACGAACATATTTGTCCCAATATTTTACCAGGGTTACAGGTCAATCGGAGCTATTGGTGGAAAACATGGTTGGACATTGTTTGTATTAGAATTGTGATGCGCTGAGAGATACTTTGCCTTCAGAAAAAGTACGAATTGGCTAAGATTTACTATGCTATAGTAGGTAAAATCCATAGACCATGTGGATCCAGATCATTTATAATTTATTCTTGCTCAATCTTACAGTGTCTTACCGTAATAACGCCGCGTAAAATTCTAGGTTTATCTATTCTGGAGTGAAAAGGAATGGATCCTTAAGAAAATGTATTTATTTTTTTTCACACCATGTGGATACAGATAATTTATAATTTATTCTTGCTCAATCTTGCAGTGCCGTTCCGTAACAGCGCTGCATAAAATTCTAGGTTTATCTATTCTGGAGTGAAAAGGAATGGATCCTTCAGAAAATGGTCTAGTTTACGAAGACACAAGTCATACAAAGCTAACATTTAGTCAGATATGTCAATGACGACTAACCAAAAATCTTGAAAATCATAATGTAGGTAAAAGTTACTGTATGTACACCCTTCATGTGTGAGATTTTGCTCGATACTTATAGAATTTGCAAACACAACATCGAGGAAATCTCCCATGGAAGCTAAAGTTTCTCAAGAAATTCAAGAAAAAGGACAATATTTAATTTTGTCAACAAAAAATTGATGTAGATTGGCTATTGCAGTGGAAGAAGACACTCCATGAAACATGTGCGAGGATAAAATACTTTTGTTACAAAACGTTTATTAATCGCCTTTACAAGATGCATACCAAAAAGTCGATACGAGGTTATGCTATGAATGTGGAAAATATTAAAAATGTCTGGACTCGTCTGCCTTCGCGAAAACAGTGAACAATCTTGTACCATATGAAATTGCGTCGTATATTTTACAGCTAAAATAAAAGGATTAATTCTGTTACTCCTGTTTTGATGTGACCTTCTATCTACATATATAGTTTACAATAACATCCACTGGTAGGACTACTCGACGAAGACAATGGACACACGAACAATGACGCCTCCCCGCAATCGCCGTTACACGTAGCCGGGAACATCGGGGTTAGATGAACACCATCGCACCTATCTAAATCTATTCACTGTCACGCAGCTTCAATTTAAATACATGTGTTTGCTGCCTTGCCCACAGCTTCCACGATCGAACTGTGAGCTAAACAGACTAAAAAGACTAGCATACGTAACGACTAGTTACTCCCAAACTTGTGAAAAATGACTTGGCAATTTGCAGAGCTAAAAATGTCACATTTTATTATTCCACCATCTGAGTGAGTTGTGTATGAACTAAATGGATTCCATTTCAAGCCAGTGTGATTTGATTAAAAGCAGTCACAGTTGCAGTTCCGTCGGGGGTATATACACGCTCTGCACCACGGTTGATGATGATAGCCTCCATCAGACAACAGACAAACATAGCCTCCATCAGACAAAAGGCAAACATAGCCTCAATCAGACGAGAGCTAGCCTCCATCCGACAAAAGGCAAACATAGCCTCCATTATACGAACTAGCCTCCATCCGACAAAAGGTAAAAAGCCTCCATCAGACAAAAGGTAAAAAGCTTCCATCAGACGAGAGCTAGCCCCCATCAGACAAAAGGCAAACATAGCCTCCATCAGACGAGAGCTAGCCTCCATCGAACAAGAGCTACATAACCTCCATCGGCCGAGAACTACAGCGAGAGCCACACATGCCTCCAGTAGAGGGTTGTTGGTGGTGGGGGTGCACTACTCGGTGTCCGCGTCCCCCGCGGCCTGCTGGCCACGGCCCCGGTTGCCACGCCCCTTCTTGCGGGGGCTCCTGCCGCCGGCGGCTCCCCCGCACGGCCGCGAGACGGTCTTGGTCGGCTCGCAGGTCGAGGCGCCGCTCTCTAGGGCCTTGACGTTGGTTCGCTGCCCGCCCTGGCACTCTGTCCACTCCCCTCGGGTGTACTTGCAGTCTGCAGAGGGAGGAAGAGAGAGAGAAAAGAAGAGTTGTAAATGACGCAAGTGGTAGGTGTGCGTAATACGTGAGCTATGGTGAAACAACGGTTTGCTCCAACATGAAAAGAACGCCCCAATCCATGACTGTGTGGACTAATCTGTGGAGAGAGACTTAAAACATATCACCAAATGTACCCACGTTTCCCCCTTACCCCAAAGACCATGCCCCCCCTCTTACCCCAACGGCCACACGAGAGGTTGCAGGGCGACGGGTGGGCTTGGTAGCGGCGGGGAGGGGGGGGGGGGAGAGGAGGGGGTGAGGGGAGGGGGTGAGGGGCTGGCGGCAGAAGGTCGTGTTTATCCTAACATTAAAGCCACAATGGCGCCTCAACCGCGTCGACAAACAAGAGCGCTATCTCATACAGCGGCGCATGCGCACAGGCCATGTTGGATGACAAAGACGTGACCACGCGTCAAACAATCACGGACCGTTCCTATTGGTCAACTCGAAGCGCCACTTCGGGCCGACCATTAACAAGGTACAATACGTCCAACGTCAAATAATACAAGTTTTGTCCACCGGCCAACAGACAAACCATATCAATAATGCAATATGATCACAACAATTATTATCAACGACAATAGGATATACGCGGCGCAGCCAGACCCCGAGGACCGCGCCAGTGACGTCATCACCCCGTGGAGGCTGTCTTCGTCACGTCACACAATGGCTGGAAAGGAAACCAGGGAGAGCGGTACCAACCTGTCAGGGCCTCTCCATTTTTGCGATTTCGTCGGCGCTGCTTCCGGTCCGCCGATGATCGACCTTGACCTTCTGCGGGAAGGAACAAAGGGCGCGAAGTGCAAAAGCAGACGTCACTACTTTTAGTCCCTGTTTTAGGAGGCATATAATTGGTGGCCTGCCTGATATGTGTAGCTATCATGGCACGCAACAGGTAATCGCCAAGTAGGAAATAAGTCGTCGTATTTAACGTAAAATCAACGTAACGGAAGACAACAGAGGTTTGCCGGGGTTCTAGCAGAAGCCAGAGGGGGTGGCGGGGTTCTAAACGACGCGTCTTACCTCTTCCTCCCTTCCCCTCCCCTCCCCCAAAAATAACTTCTGCATTCGGGAAAACATGCATAGATTCACAGAGGCCAAGTGTGTGACAAACAATAGTTGTTAACTTGGACCTGGGTGACGATAAAGCAGATACCTTTACCCTAACTGATAGTTACTCTGGTCATGCGTATCGGGCATGCAGAGATCCGTAGATATGAAAAATACCTTTATTTTTGCCACATCGTTTGGTTTTTGTGATAGTTGTCTCACAGCGATCTGTGTCTCCTTTTCTTAGGGTCCTTGTTTTAGTTCTGGTGTTGGAGGACTCGTCACAGGCGGCCCACTCCCCTTTGTCGTACTTACAGGCTGCCCCGACAAGAAAACGACATTGTCAAGCACAGCTTGAGAAAAAAGACGAACATCGGGGTGGTAGGTGTAACTTGAACATGTTAGTACCGACCTGGACTATGTCTATGTATTATCGACCGGGTTATTGGCCGAAACGTCTCCGCGCCGTCAGTCATTTGGCCTGCCGACAGCTTTATAATGGGACTGGCCATGTTAAAGTGTGAGTATGTTCTAGCGTCCACTACTGGTTCGATTTCGATGCCATTTGGCCAAAATGAGGCCAGTAATATGGGTACATACGCCACCACATATGGGTCATCTACCTGCATTCATGTAATCACAGCGATTTTTTGGCCCTTTCGGCAATGTCAAAATTGCTCATCCAATAACTCGAAAACTCAATGTGAGATAATCTTAGTCAATAACACGTTTCCGCTTCCCTCTGCAGAATACTCAAACAAACAGCGAATCTTTAGACCTAATATAAACGAAGTTACGCGAGAAAACGTTTTGCGACCTTGATCAATGTAGTCACAAGCGCCTAAACACTAATGTTATGTCTTAGGCAAAGTGTCGTTTGTCTGACTCGTACCCTTCACGGAGGAATTGAGGAGACCAATACTTGGCAGTGTGACTAAATGGAAACTGTGAACGATATGGCTGTTTTACCGATTTTTGTTCCTATCTTTCTATGGTTAAGCGAGTTTCGAAAAACAATCCAGTGACCTTGACCTTTGACCTACATGGCCCATCTACGAACTTCGCCTGATGATGACCATTCCGCATCTTTTTGTGAATTTGAAAGTTGATATCTTAAGGCATTCCAAAGATAATGCGTTGCGTTACAGACAGACACACACAGATTGACAGACGAACCGAACACACTGACATAAGACGAAAATTGAAAATTTTCGTCTTAAAGAAACGAACATAAAATAAAGCCCCGCACACTACTGGCAGAAGCAATATAACATAGCACGACAAATAAACTCTCACAGATGTAAAATGTATGCCTCTCGTTTCTATTCGCGTCAAATGGTCTTGACATGCCACGGATTGGGACTGCCCTGAGGTGGGATTGCCCTGAGGTGGGACCGCCTTAAGGTGTGACTGCCCGGAGGTGGGACTGCCCTGAGGTGGGACTGCCTAAAGGTGGGACGGCTTATAGGTGAGACTGCCCCGAGGTGGGACTGCCCCGAGGTGAGACTGCCCTAAGGTGAGACTGCCCTAAGGTGGGACTGCCCCGAGGTGAGACTGCCCTAAGGTGGGACTGCCCCGAGGTGAGACTGCCCTAAGGTGAGACTGCCCCGAGGTGAGACTGCCCTAAGGTGAGACTGCCCCGAGGTGAGACTGCCCTAAGGTGAGACTGCCCCGAGGTGAGACTGCCCTAAGGTGAGACTGCCCCGAGGTGAGACTGCCCTAAGGTGAGACTGCCCCGAGGTGAGACTGCCCTAAGGTGAGACTGCCCCGAGGTGAGACTGCCCTAAGGTGGGACTGCCCCGAGGTGAGACTGCCCTAAGGTGAGACTGCCCCGAGGTGAGACTGCCCTAAGGTGAGACTGCCCCGAGGTGAGACTGCCCTAAGGTGAGACTGCCCTAAGGTGAGACTGCCCTAAGGTGAGACTGCCCCGAGGTGAGACTGCCCTAAAGTGAGACTGCCCCGAGGTGAGACTGCCCTAAGGTGAGACTGCCCTAAGGTGAGACTGCCCTAAGGTGGGACTGCCCTAAGGTGAGACTGCCCTAAGGTGAGACTGCCCTAAGGTGAGACTGCCCTAAGGTGAGACTGCCCTAAGGTGGGACGGCTTATAGGTGAGACTGCCCCGAGGTGGGACTGCCCCGAGGTGAGACTGCCCTAAGGTGAGACTGCCCTAAGGTGGGACTGCCCTAAGGTGAGACTGCCCTAAGGTGAGACTGCCCTAAGGTGAGACTGCCCTAAGGTGAGACTGCCCTAAGGTGGGACGGCTTATAGGTGAGACTGCCCCGAGGTGGGACTGCCCCGAGGTGAGACTGCCCTAAGGTGAGACTGCCCCGAGGTGAGACTGCCCTAAGGTGAGACTGCCCCGAGGTGAGACTGCCCCGAGGTGAGACTGCCCTAAGGTGAGACTGCCCCGAGGTGAGACTGCCCTAAGGTGAGACTGCCCCGAGGTGAGACTGCCCTAAGGTGAGACTGCCCCGAGGTGAGACTGCCCTAAGGTGAGACTGCCCCGAGGTGAGACTGCCCTAAGGTGAGACTGCCCTAAGGTGAGACTGCCCTAAGGTGAGACTGCCCCGAGGTGAGACTGCCCTAAGGTGAGACTGCCCCGAGGTGAGACTGCCCTAAGGTGAGACTGCCCCGAGGTGAGACTGCCCTAAGGTGAGACTGCCCCGAGGTGAGACTGCCCTAAGGTGAGACTGCCCCGAGGTGAGACTGCCCTAAGGTGAGACTGCCCTAAGGTGAGACTGCCCTAAGGTGAGACTGCCCTAAGGTGAGACTGCCCTAAGGTGAGACTGCCCTAAGGTGAGACTGCCCTAAGGTGAGACTGCCCCGAGGTGAGACTGCCCTAAGGTGAGACTGCCCCGAGGTGAGACTGCCCTAAGGTGAGACTGCCCCGAGGTGAGACTGCCCTAAGGTGAGACTGCCCCGAGGTGAGACTGCCCTAAGGTGAGACTGCCCTAAGGTGAGACTGCCCTAAGGTGAGACTGCCCCGAGGTGAGACTGCCCTAAGGTGAGACTGCCCCGAGGTGAGACTGCCCTAAGGTGAGACTGCCCTAAGGTGAGACTGCCCTAAGGTGGGACTGCCCTAAGGTGAGACTGCCCTAAGGTGAGACTGCCCTAAGGTGAGACTGCCCTAAGGTGAGACTGCCCTAAGGTGGGACGGCTTATAGGTGAGACTGCCCCGAGGTGGGACTGCCCCGAGGTGAGACTGCCCTAAGGTGAGACTGCCCTAAGGTGGGACTGCCCTAAGGTGAGACTGCCCTAAGGTGAGACTGCCCTAAGGTGAGACTGCCCTAAGGTGAGACTGCCCTAAGGTGGGACGGCTTATAGGTGAGACTGCCCCGAGGTGGGACTGCCCCGAGGTGAGACTGCCCTAAGGTGAGACTGCCCTAAGGTGAGACTGCCCTAAGGTGGGACTGCCCTAAGGTGAGACTGCCCTAAGGTGAGACTGCCCTAAGGTGGGACTGCCCTAAGGTGAGACTGCCCTAAGGTGGGACTGCCCTAAGGTGAGACTGCCTGTAACATGACCTGTCCGGCCATGTGATAACCTGTCCGGCCACGCTTCTTTCATAGCACTTACCCTAACCAGAACTCTAATCCTAACCCTAACCTAATCCTAACCTAACCCTAAACCTAACATACATGTGATATTTACATAGGAACCCCATTCGTTGCACATGCGCACACGTCAGCCGGACACTGTATCACGGCGGACAGGTTATCATGCTACACTGCCCCGAAGGTGGGACTGCCTTGAGGTGGGACTTCCTTGAAGTTGGGACTGCCCCGAGGTGGGACTGCCCTGAGGTGGGACTGCCTTGAAGTTGGGACTGCCCTAATGTGGGACTGCCCCGAGGTGGCACAGCCCTAAGGCGGGACTGCCCTGGGGTGGGATTGCCTTGAGGTGGGACTGCTCTGAGGTGGGAGTGCCCTGAGGTGGGACTTCCTTGAAGTTGGGACTGCACAGAGGTGGGACTGCCCTGAGGTGGGACTGCCTTGAAGTTGGGGCTGCCCTAAGGTGGGACTGCCCCGAGGTGGCACTGCCCTAAGGCGGGACTGCCTTGGGGTGGGATTGCCTTGAGGTGGGACTGCTCTGAGGTGTGAGTGCCCTGAGGCGAGACTTCCTTGAAGTTGGGACTGCCCCAAGGTGGGACTGCCTTGAGGTGGGACTGCCTT
This sequence comes from Arenicola marina, assembly GCA_964019135.1. Taxonomy (NCBI): domain Eukaryota; kingdom Metazoa; phylum Annelida; class Polychaeta; family Arenicolidae; genus Arenicola; species Arenicola marina. The sequence continues at coordinate 52,130,716 of OZ025248.1, read as the reverse complement.
GAAGTTGGGGCTGCCCTAAGGTGGGACTGCCCCGGGGTGGGATTGCCTTGAGGTGGGACTGCTCTGAGGTGGGAGTGCCCTGAGGTGGGACTGCCTTGATGTGGGACTGCCCTGATGTGGGACTGCTCTAAGGTGGGACTGGCCTGAGGTGGGATCGTTAATTGATTCATAATATATTCCGCGGATGAAGCCATTTTCCAACGGTTTGTTTGTGACCGTATTAATATTACGTTGCCTAAATTTGACCTCGCTTGGTGGCCCCCTACACATTTGTTTTGCTATGGCAGGAGGATTATCCGCGGAGAGTCGGTAACAACCCCTGTGGCTGTATGTCAGAGCCGTGGCCAGCAGAGGGGGCGGGGGCGGGGGCGGCGGAGCGTACCGCAGGCCGACTTGGACCTTTGAACACATCAACCCCATTATAGCTAGTCTTAAATCTAAGCCCCCGCTATCAGCCGAGGGTGGGAGGGTGAGGCGGTGTGAGGCGTAGGGGACGGGGGGAGGGGGGGGGGGGGTGGCAGGGCAGGCACCTAGGGAGATAACTGGGTCTTCTACGGACGCTTTAACGTAACAACCAACTCACAGCCACCACCAATCACAGCACTCGCGGGGCACTTGGAGGCTGTCACCTTAAAGGTTTAAAGTTAACCAGGCTTATCATGGTCATTATCAGTCACGATCTTACCCTGCGTAGGGTTATCTGAGTCATGCTCTCTGGGCATGCCGGCTAAATAAGACCATCTGAGGGGCACGGCGGCTAAATAAGACCATCTGAGGGGCACGCCGGCTAAATAAGACCATCTGAGAGGCACGGCGGCTGCTGAAGACCATCTGAGAGGCACGCCGGCTAAATAAGACCATCTGAGAGGCACGGCGGCTGCTGAAGACCATCTGAGAGGCACGCCGGCTAAATAAGACCATCTGAGGGGCACGCCGGCTAAATAAGACCATCTGAGGGGCACGCCGGCTAAATAAGACCATCTGAGGGGCACGCCGGCTAAATAAGACCATCTGAGGGGCACGCCGGCTAAATAAGACCATCGGAGAGGCACGCCGGCTAAATAAGACCATCTGAGGGGCGCGCCGGTAAGACCATCTGAGAGGCACGGCGGCTAAATAAGACCATCAGAGGGGCACGGCGGCTAAATAAGACCATCTGAGGGGCACGCCGGCTAAATAAGACCATCTGAGAGGCACGGCGGCTACTGAAGACCATCTGAGAGGGACGCCGGCTAAATAAGACCATCTGACGGGCACGCCGGCTAAATAAGACCATCTGAGAGGCACGGCGGCTACTGAAGACCATCCGAGGGGCACGGCGGCTAAATAAGACCATCTGAGGGGCACGCCGGCTAAACAAGACCATCTGAGGGGCACGCCGGCTACATAAGACCATCTGAGGGGCACGCCGGCTAAACAAGACCATCTGAGGGGCACGCCGGCTAAACAAGACCATCTGAGGGGCACGCCGGCTAAATAAGACCATCTGAGAGGCACGGCGGTTAAATAAGACCATCTGAGAGGCACGGCGGCTACTGAAGACCATCTGAGGGGCACGCCGGCTAAATAAGACCATCTGAGAGGCACGGCGGCTAAATAAGACCATCTGAGGGGCACGCCGGCTAAATAAGACCATCTGAGAGGCACGGCGGCTAAATAAGACCATCTGAGGGGCACGCCGGCTAAATAAGACCATCTGAGAGGCACGGCGGTTAAATAAGACCATCTGAGAGGCACGGCGGCTACTGAAGACCATCTGAGGGGCACGCCGGCTAAATAAGACCATCTGAGAGGCACGGCGGCTAAATAAGACCATCTGAGGGGCACGCCGGCTAAATAAGACCATCTGAGGGGCACGCCGGCTAAACAAGACCATCTGAGGGGCACGCCGGCTAAATAAGACCATCTGAGGGGTACGCCGGCTAAATAAGACCATCTGAGGGGCACGCCGGCTAAATAAGACCATCGGAGAGGCACGCCGGCTAAATAAGACCATCTGAGGGGCGCGCCGGTAAGACCATCTGAGAGGCACGGCGGCTAAATAAGACCATCTGAGGGGCACGACGGCTAAATAAGACCATCTGAGGGGCACACCGGCTAAATAAGACCATCTGAGAGGCACGGCGGCTACTGAAGACCATCAGAGGGGCACGGCGGCTAAATAAGACCATATGAGGGGCACGCCGGCTACTGAAGACCATCTGAGAGGGACGCCGGCTAAATAAGACCATCTGAGGGGCACGCCGGCTAAACAAGACCATCTGAGGGGCACGCCGGCTAAATAAGACCATCTGAGGGGCACGCCGGCTAAACAAGACCATCTGAGGGGCACGCCGGCTACTGAAGACCATCTGAGGGGCACGCCGGCTAAATAAGACCATCTGATGGGCACGCCGGCTAAATAAGACCATTTGAGGGGCACGCCGGCTAAACAAGACCATCTGAGGGGCACGGCGGCTACGGAAGACCATCTGAGAGGCACGCCGGCTAAATAAGACCATCTGGGAGGCACGGCGGCTACGGAAGACCATCTGAGCGGCACGCCGGCTAAAGAAGACCATCAGAGGCACGGCGGCTAAAGAAGGCCATCAGAGGCACGGCGGGTAAAGAAGGCCATCAGAGGCACGGCGGCTAAAGAAGGCCATCAGAGGCACGGCGGCTAAAGAAGGCCCTCAGAGGCACGGCGGCTAAAGAAGGCCATCAGAGGCACGGCGGCTAAAGAAGGCTTCTTTGGGGTGTGGCTTGTCAAGGCCACACGGAGCGCGGCGGCCGGGTCGGGCTATCAGTGGACCAGGCAGGGCAGTGGGACTGTAATATTGGAAGATGATTATCTGGAGACGAAGAGGGTGGTAGGTGATGGTTACATCCTCGATCGACAGGGACCCCTGCAAACATACTTGTACATTGTCCACCCACCCACCCTCAGGGGCTCGACTAACGGTGAATGGGTGAATCGAATCGCCTTCTCAGTCTCTGGCCTGCGTCATCTTTGGGGCGGCTAGCTGTAGCCTCGCTTTCGGAGCGGCTAGATGTAGCCTCGCTTTGGGGGCGGCTAGCTGTAGCCTCGCTTTACAGTCGATCAGGAATTAGCCATGCTCGGGGCACAAACCAACGACGCCATTACGGGTCAAAAGGAATAATTGGATTCCGTGATACCAGAAGAGGAATGGGAAGGAGGGGGGGGGGGGGAGTCGGTGGGGAGGGGTGCGGGAGTGGAGTAAGTGGGGTGACTGACAGGGAGGTGGGGTCAGTGGGACACTGGCGAAGGGAGGGGTAAGTGGGGGAAACTGGTGGGGCGAGCGGGTACACAGTGGTGGATCTGGGGAGGGGGGGGGGGGGGAGGTTGAGAGAGGTAGGAATGGTGGGAAGAGGGGTTACACAGTGGTGGGACCGATAGAGGGGGGAGGTGATGGTGGGGAGAGGGGGTGCAGTGGCGTGACTTGTGGGTTAGCGGATGGAATGGTGGGGTGGGCGTGGCCAGGGAGGAAGGCCTAGCTGGGGGCTGGGAGAGGGGTTGGGGAGATATGTAGGAACGGGTGGGACAGTGTGCACAGTAGAGTGACTTGTGGGGAGGGTAGGGGGAGGGACTGCTAGGGTGGCCAGGGAGACGGGTCTAGCGGGTGGCTGGGAGAGGGGGGGGGGCCGAGTGGAGTGGGGACATTCGCGCTGAGAAGCAGCTTAAGGCCAGCCATCGCGCTGCTCTCGCAGGCTGGAGGTGTGGGGTTAGGGGGGTAAGGGGGGCAGGTAGGGGATCTCGTTCTGAGGTAGTGGTGGGTGTGAATTGTTATGACGGAATATCAGCATTATTTCGGATGGACGGGGAACGGGAGGGAGGGAGGGAGGGAGGTGGGAGGGGAAGAGAAGAGACAGGGAGGGAGGTGGGAGGGGGAGGGAAGAGAGAGGGAGGGAGGTGGGAGGGGGAGGGGAGAGAGAGAGAGAGAGAGAGAGAGTCAACAACATGGCCTCCAAGGCGGCCTGGGTACAAGTGCCCGGATGAGCTGGCTGGTGGGCGAGGAGCTGGCTGGTGCTAGGGGGGGGGATGCAGAAGCTGGCTCGGGTGGGGGGGGGATGCAGAAGCTGGCTCGGGTGGGGGGGGGGCAGAAGCTGGCTGGGGGGGGGGGGCAGAAGCTGGCTGGGGGGGGGGGGCAGCAGCTGGCTGGTGCCGGCGTGCTAGATGGTGCTGGGTGGGGGGCAAGCAGAAGCAGGCTGCTGCTGGGGTAGGCATAGGCTGCGTGGCGTCTATGGTGCGGGTTAATTCGATAGGAGAGCCATATAGTCCTAGAGACAAGATGGAATCACTCGTATTGAAACGGAACGGAACGACATGAAGCAAGACTGGTGGGGAGGATTGGTAGCGATAAGGAGAGTGGTCCAGAGAGCTCAGGAAAGAAAGCGATACAAGAGGCACAGAAAGTGGCGCTTATGGGTTATGGAAACAAACAAATAGAAACTTGTTGAGACGAGAGCGCAAGAAAGTAATAGAAATACAGTGCAAGGGAAAAATAAATCAGGAATCCGAAAGAAGACAACAGGAAGGAAGACAAATTACAAAAGTAAAAAACAGGATTATCAATACGGACTGATAAGGACCCCGTTCCGGAAGGCAATACAAGGTGTACACTCAATGGGAAAGGACATAGCCACACAGATGAAACCGGGTTGAAGGGCAGAAAACAAGAAAAGATGAAATGGAAAATATCCAATTGAGAAACAAACGAACTAGGATTAGAGGGGAAAATACAAGATGACACAATGTGAGTGTGGCCTAACTTTAAAATAATTAACAAGACAAAGTGAATAAAGAGGAGACCAGGGAGGGATGTCTCACGTGACGAGACAGTGACGAGACACAACGAGGCCTTAGATGGCACCGACAGTAGGGGTGGTAGGCAGAGAACTGAGTGTGCGGGGGGGGGGGGGGTGAAGTGTGTATGGGGGGCGGGAGGGTCAGCCCCTACCCCCGTCCCCGGCCAGGCCGCTAAGGTCTTGAGAAGAAGAGACCGCGGCGAGACCCCCGGGAACCTCGGCTCACGAAAGAGGAGGCTAAAGGGAATGCAATGAGGTCGCCCCTAAACGTCAAAAACACCTTCGGTGAAGGGCCAGCCGGCTGGCTTGCTGGCGGGCTGGGGTCGGTGAAGAAGCCAGGGGGAGAAGTGAGAGGAGCTTGGGAGCACTGGCCACAGAAGACATCCCCATGACGGGTAATCGACACCGGGGCTCGGTTGTATGAACTGGGCTGGCATTCTACTTCACCTTAGCACAGAGCACTAGAGGCTTACTATATACATTATGCGCGACATTCGACTAGTGTTCATCTCACGGAAGGACCTTTTCAGTAACCCAGGACACGTCTAATGTGTCATTCTGCAGCCAATGGTGTAGACCCAAACGCGCTCCGCCTACTTGTCTTGGCAAAGAGTCCAAAGGCGGGAAAAACCCTCCTACTTTCCACGTATTTTTACGTATAAATCCAAAAAGCGGAGCGACAAAAAGATACGGAGCAAAAACAAGAAAGGAAAACAACGGGAAATCATGCGAAACTAAACAAAATAAATATCTCGATCCCCATAAAAGACAGAATGTTTCAGACTATACTGCATTCAAAAATATCATAAAATTAACATACAGATGGACCGTAATATAGTCCGTGATATCTCTTAATGATAATGTTTTTGTTTTTCTTAATGATGTTACCTTTCTTGCACTTCTTGGTTTGGGTGACAGTCTCCTCACACTGGCCTTCCATGGAGGGTCGCGCCCTCTTCAGGGTGAGGGTTCGAGTGATGGTGTCCGTGGCAACGTCACACGCAGACCATTCACTCTTGTTGTAGCGACAGCCTGTGCGGGGGCAAGTGGGCAGGGTTATACGCAACCACAGAGCACACCGTGGGGGCTGGAACGTGACACCTTATCTCCATACACCGTCCCAACTACATCCCTGTCACCTCTACCATCCCCACTACATCCCTGTCACCTCTACCGTCCCCATACACCGCCCCCACGACATCCCTGTCACCTCTACCATCCCCATACACCGTCCCCACTACATCCCTGTCACCTCTACCGTCCCCATACACCGTCCCAACTACATCCCTATCGCCTCTACCATCCCCACTACATCCCTGTCACCTCTACCGTCCCCATACACCGTCCCAACTACATCCCTATCGCCTCTACCATCCCCATACACCGTCCCAACTACATCCCTGTCACCTCTACCATCTCCATACACCGTCCCCACTACATCCCTATCGCCTCTACCATCTCCATACACCGCCCCCACTACATCACTGTCACCTCTACCGTCCCCATACACCGTCCCCACTACATCACTGTCACCTCTACCGTCCCCATACACCGCCCCCACTACATCACTGTCACCTCTACCGTCCCCATACACCGTCCCAACTGCATCCCTATCGCCTCTACCATCTCCATACACCGTCCCCACTACATCACTGTCACCTCTACCGTCCCCATACACCGTCCCCACTACATCACTGTCACCTCTACCGTCCCCATACACCGCCCCCACTACATCACTGTCACCTCTACCGTCCCCATACACCGTCCCAACTACATCCCTATCGCCTCTACCATCTCCATACACCGTCCCCACTACATCACTGTCACCTCTACCGTCCCCATACACCGTCCCCACTACATCACTGTCACCTCTACCGTCCCCATACACCGTCCCCACTACATCCCTGTCACCTCTACCGTCCCCATACACCGTCCCCACTACATCCCTATCGCCTCTACCATCTCCATACACCGTCCCCACTACATCACTGTCACCTCTACCATCTCCATACACCGTCCCCACTACATCACTGTCACCTCTACCGTCCCCATACACCGCCCCCACTACATCACTGTCACCTCTACCGTCCCCATACACCGTCCCAACTACATCCCTATCGCCTCTACCGTCCCCATACACCGCCCCCACTACATCACTGTCACCTCTACCGTCCCCATACACCGTCCCCACTACATCACTGTCACCTCTACCGTCCCCATACAACGCCCCCACTACATCACTGTCACCTCTACCGTCCCCATACACCGTCCCCACTACATCACTGTCACCTCTACCGTCCCCATACACCGTCCCAACTACATCCCTATCGCCTCTACCATCTCCATACACCGCCCCCACTACATCACTGTCACCTCTACCGTCCCCATACACCGTCCCCACTACATCACTGTCACCTCTACCGTCCCCATACACCGCCCCCACTACATCACTGTCACCTCTACCGTCCCCATACACCGTCCCCACTACATCACTGTCACCTCTACCGTCCCCATACACCATCCCCACTACATCACTGTCACCTCTACCGTCCCCACTACATCACTGTCACCTCTACCGTCCCCATACACCGTCCCCACTACATCACTGTTACCCCTACCGTCCCCACTACATCACTGTCACCTCTACCGTCCCCATACACCATCCCCGCTACATCCCTGTCACCTCTACCGTCCCCACTACATCACTGTCACCTCTACCGTCCCCATACACATTCCCCACTACATCACTGTCACCTCTAGCGTCCCCATACACCATCCCCACTACATCCCTGTCACCTCTACCGTCCCCACTACATCACTGTCACCTCTAGCGTCCCCATACACCATCCCCACTACATCCCTGTCACCCCTACCGTCCCCACTACATCACTGTCACCTCTACCGTCCCCATACACCATCCCCACTACATCCCTGTCACCTCTACCGTCCCCATACACCATCCCCACTACATCACTGTCACCTCTAGCGTCCCCATACACCATCCCCACTACATCCCTGTCACCTCTACCGTCCCCACTACATCCCTGTCACCTCTACCGTCCCCACTACATCCCTGTCACCTCTACCATCCCCACTACATCCCTGTCACCTCTACCATCCCCACTACATCACTGTCACCTCTACCGTCCCCATACACCATCCCCACTACATCACTGTCACCTCTACCGTCCCCACATACCATCCCCACTACATCACTGTCACCTTTACCATCCCCATACACCGCCCCCACTACATCCCTGTCACCTCTACCGTCCCCAAACACCATCCCCACTATATCACTGTCACCTCTACCGTCCCCATACACCGTCCCCACTACATCATTGTCACCTACCATCCCCATACACCGTCCCCACTACATCACTGTCACCTCTACCATCCCCATACACCGTCCCCACTACATCACTGTCACCTCTACCGTCCCCACTACATCCCTGTCACCTCTACCGTCCCCATACACCGCCCCCACGACATCCCTGTCACCTCTACCGTCCCCATACACCGTCCCCACTACATCCCTGTCACCTCTACCGTCCCCATACACCGTCCCCACTACATCCCTGTCACCTCTACCGTCCCCACTACATCCCTGTCACCTCTACCGTCCCCATACACCGCCCCCACGACATCCCTGTCACCTCTACCGTCCCCATACACCATCCCCACTACATCACTGTCACCTCTACCGTCCCCATACACCATCCCCACTACATCACTGTCACCTCTACCATCCCCACTACATCCCTGTCACCTCTACCGACCCCACTACATCCCTGTCACATCTACCGTCCCCATACACCGCCCCCACGACATCCCTGTCACCTCTACCGTCCCCATACACCATCCCCACTACATCATTGTCACCTACCATCCCCATACACCGTCCCCACTACATCACTGTCACCTCTACCATCCCCAGTACATCCCTGTCACCTCTACCGTCCCCATACACGATCCCCACTACATCCCTGTCACCTCTACCGTCCCCATACACCGTCCCCACTACATCACTGTCACCTCTACCGTCTCCATACACCATCCCCATTACGTCTTCTCCGTACGTCTTTCTGTTTATTTCAGGGCAGACGAAACTGTCGGTTTCCATGACAACCGCCGGTCTGCGGTCCTTATGTCACACACAAACCATATTAGTTGCACAGACAACTGTCGCCAGCGCTATCAAAGTAACGTTAGGGACTGCTAGACGACAAGGAATGGTAGATATGTATGGCCCCGGGACCACGGACGACGGACTGATGACACGAAGGCCTGGTGGCTGGCCCGCGGGCTTGGTTATACGTAGGCGGCGCCGCACACCGACACCATTAATAATATTAATCTTGATAATATTTTTAACATATACTACACAAAAAGTTTGCAAATAGAGAAACAACATTTTAATAATAATACTCTTTGGTTCTTTCCGAATCGCGTCTTATCTGGTAGGTAATTTAAAGTAGGTTTCTGTTTCACTCGTCAAAGTGATATCTGATCACGGTTGCACCTCAGCTAAGTAAAATAACTGGCATTTCAGCTCCCCCCCCCCCCCGCCCCCAACGCCACACTCATATATATTCGGACCTTAAGACTCTTTAGCAGTTATCCATCGCAGTTATCCACCGCTATTACCAGTACAAACAAAATTATTAGAGTAAAAAATCACAAAAACCTTAAAGATATTGGGACTACATGCTTGTCCTGTATCAGTGTATACTATTCCTATAATGCCGATGATCTATTTCAGTTATAATATAGATATATATTTTGTTAGTATTTCTTTTTTAGTAGTTTTAGCATATATATATTCTATTACAATGGCATAGTTGAACTTATACGGTCGCATGTTTAGTTAGCATAGTAAGTATAGATATACAATTTTTAGTCGTTTTTCTCTAGTAGTTTTAGTGTATATATCTTATATCACAATGGAATAGTTGAACTTATACGCTCGCATGTTTATTGTAGCCTAGTAAGTATAGATAGATAGTTTTTAGTGTATATATTATATATCGCAATGAAATAGTTGAACTGATACGCTCGGATGTTTAGGTAGCAGCTATCGTGATGACGAGAGTGACTGACCCTTCTGTCTGCTGCCACGGGCCTGGTCACCCTGCATCTGGCCATCCAGTAACGCTTCCACGTCGCGTTCCGTGCGCGAGCGGCGGCCGCACGGCTTGGTCTTCGTCTTGGTCGCTTCGCAACCATCCCGTGGCTCCGTCAAGGTCAAGGTCATGGTCTTGGTGTTGGTGGCGGTGTCGCAGGCGCTCCAGGTCGCGCCCTGCTTGCTATATTTACAGCCTGCAACACAAGGGATTCGAACGCTGATTCTAGCCAGTCATTGTACAACATATAGAGAGGTCTCGCAGGGGTAGGGCTAAATGGCGACACGCGACACAGGCATATTTGAAAAATTGACATTCGACATTGACCCGCAAATTCCGACACTGAGGATCTGAAAAAGCGACATCGACACAGATTTTGAAAAAACGGCACTGAACGTCGTTAAAATTGACATTCGAAACTAATTTCGAAAAATCGACACTTGACACTGGACCCCTCCTTCCAGACCCCTGTAAAGCACATAGCAGTGCGCAGTGTCAACTCACGTTTAAAAAAATGAAAACAAATTCAAACAGCTTTATTCTGACGAGCATATTACTTAGGAAAACGGTGGTTGTTAACTTGTCAAACAGTACCACGCGGAGATTTGCACCAGCCAATTTTGGGTAAACCGCAGTGAGCTTGGGAGCCTGGCTGTCTGTCTGGTGGTAATACCAGTCTTTTTATTCAAGCACACGAGTCACATCCGAGGGGATAACAGCTCTGGTGGCCCAGAGCAAAACGTAAACGCAGTAATCGATGGCAAAGCAATTTGGCTAATGTAGACGTGGCGTCTGTGTCGGACATGCCGTCTGTTGGTCCAGTGCCCACCGAGACGGCCTCGCTGGCTGGCAGGCCGGCTGCAGAGGCTGTGTCGCCACCACCGGGTCCGCCGGGTGTATGCACTGCACCGACCGCGGCACTAATGCATGCCACTGGTGAGAAGCTAGGCGAGACTCGCCTCCCAACGCGAGGAAACACTAAGCGACAGACAGCGCCAGCCCCCCCCCATCCACAGACAGCATGGGACTGCAGCAGGCGATTGTAGTGTGTGACTGTAGCAGGCGACTGTGACAAGTGACTAGCGGGTGACTGTAGCAAGTGACTGTAACAGGTGACTGTAGCATGGGACTGTAGTGTTTGACTGTAGCAAGAGACCGTAGCATGTAGCTGTAGCAGGCGACTGCAACAGGTGACAGTAGCAACAATTGACTGCAGTATGTGACTGTAACATATGACTCTAGTGTGACTAGCATATGACTAGTGTGTGACTGTAGTGTGTGACTGTGGCATGTGCTAGTATGACTGTAACAGGTATCTAGTTACTATAGCAAGTGACTGTAGCTAGTGACTGTAGCAGGTGACTATAACAGGTGACTGCAACAAGTGACGGTAGCAAGTGACTGCAGGGCACTGTGCACTGCGAGTGACTGACCTGAGTTGCAAGGCAGTCTACACTTGGCCTCCCGTTCGGTCACTGGGCAGTTGTCGCCGCTTCTTGTGCCCTGCTTCACACCCCGACCGCAGGTCCCGCTGCTCGGGACACACTCTGCGAACTGCCACGGGGTACAGTTCCTGTTCTGTCGACCGCCTGAAAGTTATAACTACATTCGTATTTAATGTTACTACGTTAACATGTAAACAAGCGCACCGACGGGGCCGATTGGTCTCACAATCACCGGTTCCGATCGCAGATCTTTCTTCAAAATGTGACGCTCGTGACGATCTCAGAGCAAATAGGGAGTTGGTGTCAAGTATCAGTAAATGCTAACGCAAAAACATTAAACTGAAATAAGGACTAACTTAATCCCAGAGCATTACATTAACTTCTGAGGTAACTTGGTGGGCAAAGTTTACTTGCCCCGACCAAAAATACACTTGCCCCGTTTTCTTATTGGAACATAAAAGAAAAGTAAGTGCAAAAATCGCGATTTCTGATTGGTCATTCATTTGAAACGCATTTTAGCCAATCAGCAGAGACAAAGATCATTTTGTCCTCTGACAACAAGAATCGTTTCTTCAGAGATGCGAGAATCATTTGGTCCTCTGACAACAAGAATCGTTTCTTCAAAGAGATGCGAGAATATTTTCCCGACGGAAAGCACTTGGCTGATCGGGCAAGTGCTCAACCAAATTCACTTGCCCTAATCAACCTTTGACTTGTCCCGGGCTATCGAGCAACCGTTAATGTCATGAGACCTGAATCCATTCATATAACTAAGAAAACAATTACCGTTTCATGGTGTATTCTTATTGATAACCGGATCACGGCAAAGCATTTTGAGAATCGCCAGGCAATCGTCTTTTCCGTTAATTCTTACGCGAGCCATGATAGAGAAACAATCTTACCTGTGCCCTTGGCACGTCCTTGAGCCACTGGCGCCAAGGCCAAGGCCACCAGACTTAGGATTGCGATAAAGCTCTGCATCCTGAAAAACCAGAACAATATGTTTAATATATTTCATGTGGCAACCTGTTTCCCGTATGTGGTGTGGAATACATTTAACACATTTAATGTGGCAACCTGTTTCCCATATGTGGAGTGCAATACATTTAATGTGGCAACCTGTTTCCCATATGTGGAGTGCAATACATTTAATGTGGCAACCTGTTTTCCATATCTGTAGTGCAATGTAGTTAGTCCAAGGCAGACATCCACCCCTCTGCCCAACCATCACCCTCATCCTCGGCTGTTAACCGTTGTCCGAGCTCTAACCCCATCGCCAGACAGCCCTGACCCACAGATAGCCAGCCCTGACCCACCGCCAGACAGCCCTGACGCACCGCCAGACAGCCCTGACCCACCGCCAGACAGCCCTGACCCACCACCAGACAGCCCTGACCCACAGATAGCCAGCCCTGACCCACCAATAGCCAGCCCTGACCCACCTCCAGACAACTATGACCCACCGCCAGACAGCCCTGACCCACCGCCAGACAGCCCTGACCCACCGCCAGACAGCCCTGACTCACCGCCAGACAGCCCTGACCCACCGCCAGACAGCCCTGACCCACCGCCAGACAGCCCCGACCCACCACCAGACAGCTCTGACCCACCACCAGACAGCCCTGACCCACCACCAGACAGCCCTGACCCACCACCAGACAGCCCTGACCCACAGATAGCCAGCCCTGACCCACCAATAGCCAGCCCTGACCCACCGCCAGACAGCTATGACCCACCACCAGACAGCCCTGACCCACCACCAGACAGTCCTGACCCACCGCCAGACAGCCCTGACCCACCGCTAGACAGCCCTGACCCACCACCAGACAGTTATGACCCACCGCCAGACAGTTATGACCGACCGCCAGACAGCAATGATCCACCGCTAGACAGCCCTGACCCACCGCCAGACAGCCCTGACCCACCGCCAGACATCCCTGACCCACCACCAGACAGCCCTGACCCACCACCAGACAGTTATGACCCACCACCAGACAGTTATGACCCACCGCCAGACAGCTATGATCCACCGCTAGACAGCCCTGACCCACCACCAGACAGCTATGACCCACCGCCAGACAGCTATGATCCACCGCTAGACAGCCCTGACCCACCACCAGACAGTTATGACCCACCACCAGACAGTTATGACCCACCGGCAGACAGCTATGATCCACCACCAGACAGCCCTGACCCACCAATAGCCAACCCTGACACTCCAATAGCCAGCCCGGACCCATCGCTAGACTTCCCCCTACCCATCACCAGACAGCAAGACGTCTGCAGGCTATCAAATAGTGAGCAGACAATCAAATAATGAACATCTTATGAGCATCCATTTGCGTGAAGGGACAGCCAAGTAATGCAATATTTCGATGTCTGCAGTAATTTCATCTTCATTGTGAGACAGTAACGCGGTTAGTAGGAGCTGAAGTAGGTTGACCCGGCCATCCAGGCTGATTGGGTTTGGTGGTCTCTTCAGATATGACGAAGCGACACCGAGTGATCTGGACGCAGTGGTCGGCTAACACCTACAATGTGTGTTCGCTCTGTCCACAACGGCCACTTATAACATGCCGCAATATTTGGTCAAGTCATCATCCGGTTCACATAACGGAACTGGTTCTCGTGATGGAATATTCTTGTAACCATGTTTAAACCCGTACAGTTCAGCAGAGACGTCTTGAAATGCAAGGCTCGTAAAATGTGAGGAAGACGCCGGTCGTTTAGTGGGGACGGCGTCAGGGTAAGAAAGACGCCGGCCGTTTAGTGGGGACGGCGTCAGGGTAAGAAAGACGCCGGCCGTTTAGTGGGGACGGCGTCAGGGTAAGAAAGACGCCGGCCGTTTAGTGGGGCGGCGTCAGGGTAAGAAAGACGCCGGCCGTTTAGTGGGGACGGCGTCAGGGTAAGAAAGACGCCGGCCGTTTAGTGGGGACGGCGTCAGGGTAAGAAAGACGCCGGTCGTTTAGTGGGGACGGCGTCTGGGTAAGAAAGACGCCGGCCGTTTAGTGGGGACGGCGTCAGGGTAAGAAAGACGCCGGCCGTTTAGTGGGGACGGCGTCAGGGTAAGAAAGACGCCGGCCGTTTAGTGGGGACGGCGTCAGGGTAAGAAAGACGCCGGCCGTTTAGTGGGGACGGCGTCAGGGTAAGAAAGACGCCGGCCGTTTAGTGGGGACGGCGTCAGGGTAAGAAAGACGCCGGCCGTTTAGTGGGGACGGCGTCAGGGTAAGAAAGACGCCGGTCGTTTAGTGGGGACGGCGTCAGGGTAAGAAAGACGCTGGCCGTTTAGTGGGGACGGCGTCAGGGTAAGAAAGACGCCGGCCGTTTAGTGGGGACGGCGTCAGGGTAAGAAAGACGCCGGCCGTTTAGTGGGGACGGCGTCAGGGTAAGAAAGACGCCGGCCGTTTAGTGGGGACGGCGTCAGGGTAAGAAAGACGCCGGCCGTTTAGTGGGGACGGCGTCAGGGTAAGAAAGACGCCGGCCGTTTAGTGGGGCGGCGTCAGGGTAAGAAAGACGCCGGCCGTTTAGTGGGGACGGCGTCAGGGTAAGAAAGACGCCGGCCGTTTAGTGGGGACGGCGTCAGGGTAAGAAAGACGCCGGTCGTTTAGTGGGGACGGCGTCAGGGTAAGAAAGACGCCGGCCGTTTAGTGGGGACGGCGTCAGGGTAAGAAAGACGCCGGCCGTTTAGTGGGGACGGCGTCAGGGTAAGAAAGACGCTGGCCGTTTAGTGGGGACGGCGTCAGGGTAAGAAAGACGCCGGCCGTTTAGTGGGGACGGCGTCAGGGTAAGAAAGACGCCGGCCGTTTAGTGGGGACGGCGTCAGGGTAAGAAAGACGCCGGCCGTTTAGTGGGGACGGCGTCAGGGTAAGAAAGACGCCGGCCGTTTAGTGGGGACGGCGTCAGGGTAAGAAAGACGCCGACCGTTTATTGGGGACGGCGTCAGGGTAAGAAAGACGCCGGCCGTTTAGTGGGGACGGCGTCAGGGTAAGAAAGACGCCGGCCGTTTAGTGGGGACGGCGTCAGGGTAAGAAAGACGCCGGTCGTTTAGTGGGGACGGCGTCAGGGTAAGAAAGACGCCGGCCGTTTAGTGGGGACGGCGTCAGGATAAGAAAGACGCCGGCCGTTTAGTGGGGACGGCGTCAGGGTAAGAAAGACGCCGGCCGTTTATTGGGGACGGCGTCAGGATAAGAAAGACGCCGGCCGTTTAGTGGGGGCGGCGTCAGGGTAAGAAAGACGCCGGTCGTTTAGTGGGGACGGCGTCAGGGTAAGAAAGACGCCGGTCGTTTAGTGGGGACGGCGTCAGGGTAAGAAAGACGCCGGCCGTTTAGTGGGGACGGCGTCAGGGTAAGAAAGACGCCGGCCGTTTAGTGGGGACGGCGTCAGGGTAAGAAAGACGCCGGCCGTTTAGTGGGGACGGCGTCAGGGTAAGAAAGACGCCGGCCGTTTAGTGGGGACGGCGTCAGGGTAAGAAAGACGCCGGCCGTTTATTGGGGACGGCGTCAGGATAAGAAAGACGCCGGCTGTTTAGTGGGGACGGCGTCAGGGTAAGAAAGACGCCGGCCGTTTAGTGGGGACGGCGTCAGGGTAAGAAAGACGCCGGTCGTTTAGTGGGGACGGCGTCAGGGTAAGAAAGACGCCGGCCGTTTAGTGGGGACGGCGTCAGGGTAAGAAAGACGCCGGCCGTTTAGTGGGGACGGCGTCAGGGTAAGAAAGACGCCGGCCGTTTAGTGGGGACGGCGTCAGGGTAAGAAAGACGCCGGCCGTTTATTGGGGACGGCGTCAGGGTAAGAAAGACGCCGGCCGTTTAGTGGGGACGGCGTCAGGGTAAGAAAGACGCCGGCCGTTTAGTGGGGACGGCGTCAGGGTAAGAAAGACGCCGGCCGTTTATTGGGGACGGAGTCAGGATAAGAAAGACGCCGGCCGTTTAGTGGGGACGGCGTCAGGGTAAGAAAGACGCCGGCCGTTTAGTGGGGACGGCGTCAGGGTAAGAAAGACGCCGGTCGTTTAGTGGGGACGGCGTCAGGGTAAGAAAGACGCCGGCCGTTTAGTGGGGACGGCGTCAGGGTAAGAAAGACGCCGGCCGTTTAGTGGGGACGGCGTCAGGGTACGAAAGACGCCGGCCGTTTAGTGGGGACGGCGTCAGGGTAAGAAAGACGCCGGTCGTTTATTGGGGACGGAGTCAGGATAAGAAAGACGCCGGCCGTTTAGTGGGGACGGCGTCAGGGTAAGAAAGACGCCGGCCGTTTAGTGGGGACGGCGTCAGGGTAAGAAAGACGCCGGCCGTTTAGTGGGGACGGCGTCAGGGTAAGAAAGACGCCGGCCGTTTAGTGGGGACGGCGTCAGGGTAAGAAAAACGCCGGCCGTTTAGTGAGCACGAACAGCTAAGGATTAAAAAAAAAACTCGGCAGCGACCACATTCGGCCTTCGTGTCACAAGCTGGATACGTGTGGGGAGCCAACCCTGGAACAAAGTCTCACACAATACTGCTAATGGCGTGTGTTTCTTCGTCAGACGTAGGCCTATCGTTCACCCCACCACCCCCCTCTGTGTCAAAAAACTGTACCGAGAAGGAGTCGCGGAACGAATACGGAACCCGTCCCGGTGAACGAACTACCTATCCGTCTGCCAGGGTTCGGTCCCGTTACTCCACTACGAGATACCGTCTGGTACAGACAGCCAGGGTTCGGTCCCGTTACTCCACTACGAGATACCGTCTGGTACAGACAGCCAGGGTTCGGTCCCGTTACGCCACTACGAGATACCGTCTGGTACAGACAGCCTGGGTTCGGTCCGTTACTCCACTACGAGATACCGTCTGGTACAGAAGGCCAGAGGTCGGTCCCGTTACTCCACTACGCGATACCGTCTGGTACAGACAGCCAGGGTTCGGTCCCGTTACTCCGTTACGAGATACCGTCTGGTACAGACAGCCTGGGTTCGGTCCCGTTACTCCACTACGAGATACCGTCTGGTACAGACAGCCTGGGTTCGGTCCCGTTACTCCGTTACGAGATACCGTCTGGTACAGACAGCCTGGGTTCGGTCCCGTTACTCCACTACGAGATACCGTCTGGTACAGACAGCCTGGGTTCGGTCCCGTTACTCCACTACGAGATACCGTCTGGTACAGACAGCCTGGGTTCGGTCCGTTACTCCACTACGAGATACCGCCTGGTACAGACAGCCAGGGTTCGGTCCCGTTACTCCACTACGAGATACCGTCTGGTACAGACAGCCTGGGTTCGGTCCCGTTACTCCGTTACGAGATACCGTCTGGTACAGACAGCCTGGGTCCGGTCCCGTTACTCAACTACGAGATACCGTCTGGTACAGACAGCCTGGGTTCGGTCCCGTTACTCCACTACGAGATACCGTCTGGTACAGACAGCCTGGGTTCGGTCCGTTACTCCACTACGAGATACCGCCTGGTACAGACAGCCAGGGTTCGGTCCCGTTACTCCACTACGAGATACCGCCTTTTACAGACAGCCAGGGTTCGGTCCCGTTACTCCACTACGAGACACAGTCTGGTACAGAGAGCCTGGGTTCGGTCCGTTACTCCACTACGAGATACAGTCTGGTACAGACAGCCAGGGTTCGGTCCGTTACTACGCTACGAGATACCGCCTGGTACAGACAGCCTGGGTTCGGTCCCGTTACTCAACTATGAGATACCGTCTGGTACAGACAGCCAGGGTTCGGTCCGTTACTACGCTACGAGATACCGCCTGGTACAGACAGCCTGGGTTCGGTCCCGTTACTCCACTACGAGATACAGTCTGGTACAGACAGCCTGGGTTCGGTCCCGTTACTCAACTACGAGATACCGTCTGGTACAGACAGCCTGGGTTCGGTCCCGTTACTGCGCTACGAGATACCGCCTGGTACAGACAGCCTGGGTTCGGTCCCGTTACTCCACTACGAGATACAGTCTGGTACAGACAGCCTGGGTTCGGTCCCGTTACTCCACTACGAGATACAGTCTGGTACAGACAGCCAGGGTTCGGTCCGTTACTACGCTACGAGATACCGCCTGGTACAGACAGCCTGGGTTCGGTCCCGTTACTCAACTACGAGATACCGTCTGGTACAGACAGCCAGGGTTCGGTCCGTTACTACGCTACGAGATACCGCCTGGTACAGACAGCCTGGGTTCGGTCCCGTTACTCCACTACGAGATACAGTCTGGTACAGACAGCCTGGGTTCGGTCCCGTTACTCCACTACGAGATACAGTCTGGTACAGACAGCCTGGGTTCGGTCCCGTTACTCAACTACGAGATACAGTCTGGTACAGACAGCCTGGGTTCGGTCCCGTTACTCAACTACGAGATACCGTCTGGTACAGACAGCCTGGGTTCGGTCCCGTTACTCCACTACGAGATACCGTCTGGTACAGACAGCCAGGGTTCGGTCCCGTTACTCCACTACGAGATACCGTCTGGTACAGACAGCCAGGGTTCGGTCCGTTACTACGCTACGAGATACCGTCTGGTACAGACAGCCTGGGTTCGGTCCCGTTACTCAACTACGAGACACCGTCTGGTACAGACAGCCTGGGTTCGGTCCCGTTACTCCACTATGAGACACCGTCTGGTACAGACAGCCAGGGTTCGGTCCCGTTACTCCACTACGAGATACCGTCTGGTACAGACAGCCTGGGTTCGGTCCGTTACTACGCTACGAGATACCGTCTGGTACAGACAGCCTGGGTTCGGTCCCGTTACTCAACTACGAGACACCGTCTGGTACAGACAGCCTGGGTTCGGTCCCGTTACTCCACTACGAGATACAGTCTGGTACAGACAGCCTGGGTTCGGTCCCGTTACTCAACTACGAGATACCGTCTGGTACAGACAGCCTGGGTTCGGTCCCGTTACTCAACTACGAGATACCGTCTGGTACAGACAGCCTGGGTTCGGTCCCGTTACTCCACTACGAGATACCGTCTGGTACAGACAGCCAGGGTTCGGTCCCGTTACTCCGCTACGAGATACCGTCTGGTACAGACAGCCAGGGTTTGGTCCGTTACTACGCTACGAGATACCGTCTGGTACAGACAGCCTGGGTTCGCCTC